>BMAO01031870.1:0-36766 GCA_019973975.1 Trichonephila clavata | reverse complement strand
TCTTTGACAAAAGGGGGTCTTTGACAAAAACCTGAATATTTGGATCCAAATATGTTGTGAGTAAATTTTTCTGTTATGAAAATAAATTAAATGTATCTCAAAATTAGCTGAAATGTACCAAAAATTGCTAATGTTTTGTAAGCATCTTCAAGAACTAATCCTAATACAGATAACTTGGTAAAAAAAGAAAATTCAAAAACCAGAACTGACTGCTTAATATTTATTTAGAATTAAAAGCTTCAAGATGCAATATTTTATACCTCACCTGACTGAACTTGCAAAAAATTTTTTAACAATAAAACCAAAGTTTGTACTTTTGTTTTATTTATTATATTAAATTTAAATTTCAACACTACATGGACTTGCATAAAAAATGCCATAATAAGCCTATTAGTAAAAATTTTTCACTTTTCCATATTTTTTTTGTTGTTGTTGGAAAAGTTAGAAGTGGCACGCATATATTTTTTGTTATCAAATAGTGGCACGCATAACTTTTTTTCATCAAATAGTGACACTCTTTCCAAAAAGGTTGTCCACCCCTGCTTTAGAATAAAAAATGAAGAAAAATTCCAGATACGCATTTTTTTGTATGTATTCCTAACTCCAAAAACCTTTCGTTTAGTATAATCATGCACATTTTGACTAATAGCGGAAATGAAGCTCTATTATAAAAGCCTGAGTTATACATTAGTATCAAAAAGTAATATATAACACTTGCTAATAACTTTTTTTTTAAAATAAAAATTTGTAAAACATTTTACTAAATTCCTTTAAAAATAATTCAATGTTCTGCTACATTTTTGTTACATTTTTTACCTGATTTTAATGGAATATCAGTATATTCTTAAGATAAAGGATTATTCATGAAAAGCCAAGAAATATCAGAAAAAAATCTGAATTTAAAAAAAGTTGCGTTTCTTGGGATTTTAAAAACGATTTAACTAGGGCAGTTTTCCAGCATGTGTGTGATAAAATTCTCTTAAACCAGAGATATAACTTGTAATAACAGTTTTTGCTATATATTTGATCATGAATGAAGGCAAGTGACATGCATATAGGAATAAAGGATTTAAAAATTATAATTATTTTGGTCATTTTACTGTCTGTATTTGATTTCATATTTTGATTCATACCATTTCATAATAAAAATTAAATGCTTAATTTAAAATTTATACATGCACCCATAATTGGATAATTTAATTTCATATTTTGAATTATTTAGACTATAATTTGCTTGGGGGGGGGGGAATGAATGATGATGAAAAATTTAAAAACTGGTAATAAATAATAACAAAAGCTTAATGTATTATTATCATTCTTTTCACTTTATTCAGCTAAAAATTTTTGATTTTTTTTTCTTCCTTTTGTCAAAAAGGGATATTCTAGTTGTGCTTTTTGCTCATCACAGTTGTGTACTTATTAGGATATAAAAGGCTAAGCAAATAATTTTCTGGCTGCAATCAATCAAAAATATCCAAATACTTATATATAATTGTCATATGTGATCTGATTATATTTTTTTGAAATATTTAATAATTATTATGTAACAAATTTTATTTTTTTTATTCTTATAACTTTTTTTTCTAGATAATTCTTCTAAAAATTATTATTATAGAAAGCAGTTTTACGCAATGTTTTGATTTTAAAATAATCAAAATGATGCAATATAAATAAGTTTCATTATTAATTTTTTTAAAAAATTTTTTGTACCAACTGTGTTTTTCCTTTTTAATTAAATTACACATCTATGTTTTAATTATTTTTGTTATTGTGTCCCAAATTTAGTCTTACTATGGTTACAACCCCTTATTCTAGAGTGATATTAATTAATATTTAGAATTCACAAGTAGACAAAGTATATATTGTTTACAATTATATAAAATGTAATAAACATCACAACAGTTTTGACTGCTCGATCATTCTTTTAAATCTAGCACAAAAATATTATAGCACTAAAAATGCTGTGAAACTTGTAAACTTTCAATTAATTTGTCCTTAAACATAAATAGAGAATGTTTCCCAACTCTCTCACACACAGTTAATCCAAAACTCAAAATCGATACATTTCATAAAATCTTACAGAACTTCATCCAAAGAAAGATATTCGAAAAATTTCTTCGACCAATAAATAATCCAGATTCCTTGTAAATTGATATCAACTAATGTGTTTTTCCTTCTTAACTAAATTGTAAATCTTTTTTAAGTACTTTTGTTCGGTCACCAATAGAGGGGGATGGGTCCATGGTCGAAAGCCCACCAACTTATACCATATCTCAAGACAACAATTGTTTCTTCTCATTTTGTCGATTTTCTTAACAAAAAACAGTAAAAAATAAATTATTGAATTAATAATTAGCATTAATTAATAAAATAAATTGTTAATTTCAAGTACTTGATAATCTTATATATGTATAAAATTTAACTATCAATCTGAAAAAATTCAACGGTTTTGGTGTGGGGGGGGGGGTCCGGTCAACTAGGAGACCCCCCCCCTTGTTTGCGACACTGCACGTCACAAATACATTTTTAGCAGTAGCGCACACAAAAGTTTTTCAAGGGGTAGGGGTGCATGGTCAAAAGTCCCCTAACTCGTATCATACCTCAAGACAACACCAATTAAATCTTCTGGTTTTGTCGATTTTGTACACAAAAATCAGTAAAAAATAAATTATTGAATTAATAATTAGTATTAATTAATAAAATAAATTGTTAATTACAAGTACTTAAGCAAATTTTATGTTATATATATATATGATTATCATCAAACGAAAAAAACTCAAGGTCCTTGGGGGGTCCAGACCCCCAGGACACCCACCCCCGTGTGCACCGCTGATTTTAGTAACATCATATCTCATTACTCTAGAGTGATATTAAGTAAAAATTTACAATTTACAAATAGATTACATTTTTTGCTATTAAATAAACTTAACATCATTTTTGATAATCGATCTAAACTAAGAAATCTCAATATGCTGTGAAATTTTCTAAGCATTCAATTAATTTGTCATTAAACATAAATAGATTATTTCTCAAATCACACACACAGTTAAAAGTACGCTAAACTCTTAAAATAGATAAATTTCATAAATTCTTAGTTAAATTCAAAAAAGATAGTTGAAAAATTTCGTCCATTAATGAAATACTTAAGATTCCTTTTAACTTAGTCTAAAATTCTTTTTCAGTTTTTGTACATACATATCCTCAAATTTGCTGATAATTAGGTAATAAATATTTTTCACAAAATGACACATACTACACAATTAAAAAAAGAAAGAAATTTAATTAGTATAATTTAGAAGTTACAAATTTAAGTGTTATTGTCTGGCTTACTACAATTAGTAATTCCGTGAATAAAAAATGAAAATAGAAATAAAAAAATAATGAATAAAATCCAGAAGTTTCATAAGTTTGACATTCTTCATATCCAGAAGTTGCAAATCCCAAAATCTCAACAAATCCATAAGTTGAATTCCAGTTGATCTCCAATGAATTTCTTCAGTAACCAACTCCGATTTTGAAACTGGAAACCTCAACAGACCTAAGATTATTCTAAAAAAAAAAAAAACTATTTAATTTGAGTTTTCGTAAATTCCTAAGAAAATAAATTTTCATGATTGCATATTTCTGTCAAATAATGGACTTATTTCGACTACGAAAAGTACGACGTAAAGGTTTGCAATACTCTTCATATAAAGACAGAAAGTTCCAGTTTTGAAATAGATTACAAAAACATTACTTTTGGAATACATATGTTCCCATTATATTACAATTTTATTTTTTTCTGGAGTATACATTTTTTGTAACAATTTCCATATAAACCTATTATATTAAGAATATATTCCCGACAGAGCAAATATTACTTTTAAAATCCATAACACAATACTGTTTGCTTTTAAATGTGGTACACCCTTATTTATTTTTTTAGCAAATTAATTGTCGTACTGCTTTTGAAAATGTTTTCAAATCAAAAGGCAATCACAAACATAATTTGAAATATTGATATTTTTCAACATCAACATTATTCTCAATGTATAAGTAATAAATTACTACTCGATTAATAAAAATATATCAATTATTCTATTTATGAATGAATGTGAACTTAACTATTACAAATAACATGTTTTTAGTGATTTTCAATGAATTAGCCATTACAATTTTGAAATTGATATAAGAAATTTATTAATCATATAATATAACTAATTACTACTTTTAACTAGCTAGTTGAAATAAGTAATTAGAATCTGAGTATTTAAGGAATATTTTGATAGAAGCACATTTCCCCCAATGATTCTCTTTATGACCCACACAAATATAAGTATCACAATAATATAAACTCTATAATAATTTTAAAACAAGTAGTAGAAAAAAAAATTTAAGTCAATTCCTACTTAGATCAACAAAAAAAAAAAAAAAAAAAAAAAAAAAAAAATTATTTTAGTTACTTTTTAGTAAATAGTTACAACTAATATAAAAATGTATATACATATGACAGAATCACAACATTAAGTAGCAATTTATTTTTATTAATTATCATTAAAGTATCGCGGGTATTGTCATCCAAAACAATCATGTAAATAAAATTTCGGTTCAACTGAATGCTTTGAAACGTGAGAAAAAAAATCTTTTGTAGAGTTTTGACCCAAGTCGCTAAAAATGAAGCCAACTGGGCTGTATCTGTAATTCTTAAAATAATTAATTTCTGTCAATTAATTTTTATTAATTATAATTAAATTATCAAATAATTACCCAAAAAACAATAGTGTATAAATAATTTTAGCTCAAATGAGCGCTTTAAAATGTGATAAAAAAACCTTTTCAGGTTTTGACACAAGTCACCAAAATGGTCGCTAAGTCGCCAAAAATGATGCCAACGTTGCTGTATTTGTAATTCTTTGAATAATTAGTTTTAATCAAATAATTTTTATTCATAATAATTAAATTACTGTGTTGTCATCCAAAATAATCATGTATATAAAATTTCAGCTCAATTGAGTGCTTTAAAATGTATTTTATTAACGATTGAAAATTTGAACAGAAAGTGTATGAACTAATAGTAGGAATTGAAAATTACATCAAACGTATTTACTTAGAAATAATTATAAAACTAACTTTTTTCTTATCTATTTAAGTAACGAGTAGTTAAAGTAAAATAAATATGTTATAATGTTTAATTAATTTTTTAAAAGTTCGGAAGAAACAAAGAAAAAGGTATTATTCACATATTTTCAAAAATAAAACATTTTCATTCAAAATCACTATAAAATTTAAACTCTAATTTAAAAAATAAATTATCAGGTCACTTCCCATTGAAAAAAAATGTACAAAATTCTGTTATGGCGAATGTTTCCGGATTTAATAAACACACACAGTAATGATAATTTGTATTTTAAATTGAAATTTCAGTAAAAATATAGAGTATATTCATACACTTCAAGATATCTGAAATATTTAAAAGACAATTCGAAATAATAAATTATAAATAACTATGAAAGAACCGTTTTTTGTACGAATAATTTTTTTCGTAAATGCATGTATTAATTCTATTACTGACAAACTACAACAGCAGATTTAATTAAAAAATTAATTTAATGTTTTTAAAAACTCCCTTCATAAAAAAAGTTATGTTAATTTGAGTAAATAACAAGATATCAATCATTGGCATGGCCAAGTAATTTTAGCGCGTTTTTCACATGTTGAATTTTACAATAATGCAACTAATGAACTTTTTACTAACAGAAAGTAATGTTACTATACTTAAAAAAAATTATCATATAGAGTACTTTAGAAAAAAAAAACATTAACAAAATAAAATATATAATTTTCAGCTTACCTTTCATGACATTTGGATCGTCAAAATGGACGTATTTTTCTCCTAATTTGAGGAGAGCTTTTGCCGCTTCCATTTCTGATGGCCTACGTGCCGGCAGTGCTTCCTCAAGCCGTCGTCTATACAGCAATGCTAATTGGTATCTTCTGAATTTTCTTCTTAGATACTTTCCCCTTACTATTTGCATGAGTTTTTTAAATTTCATGTTTTTGAACAAATTAATTATTCAATATCACTTCAATAAGTGTAGAAAGAACCTGAACGTCTGATACGATAACTTGTTTAAAGAAGTGTTCTAAGCATTCTGGTTCTGTTATTTCTGGTAGATCTGCTCACAATTTCGCACTCGTGATGCATTCCTGTCCAATCACTGCACTTTAAGATCTATTCACAGAAAAGCTTATGCCAGCTTCCCCCCCCCCCAGCCCATTAAACTTTTGCTGTCCCAGGTTGACAGAGAAGAGTTGATACAATAGACGGGCCCATTAGACGGGCTCCAATAGATAAGGAGGAATGTGGTGGGGTTGTAACCCCTTGTAAGATGGTGGGCTGAAAACTTGATCGATGATCAAAGTGTACAAATGGAGGATGATAGCATCCCCACTCAACTAACTGATGAGCAGAAATGTGCCAAACTTAAAGGATTCAATAAAGAAGTCTACATCTTTATTGCCCGGAAGGAATATGTCCAGGACATGCTGAAGATTGAAAGGAACGATGACACCCCTAACACAGAGACCATGCAGAAGCTCTCGGAAGAACTGGAAGGATTGGATAGGAAAATAAAGTTCCTGGAAGGTAAGGTGGCTGAGTTTTTACCTTGCCCAGTAGCGTTGTGTAAGCACAACTATAAATTTAAATCTAGTAATAAAAACGGAAAACGCCATGCTGAGCCTATACTTAGGCCACCTAAATTAACAAACCTAAACTTTAAAACTGACAAGGAAAGTGAATTTACCCTCCCCAAAAAGACAGCCAAGCCCGTTCCAGTTGAGAGCACAAAATTAATTGTCCCAACCAATAATAGCTTTGCAGTCCTCAACGCTGCAAATAACGATGCCGAGGACGTCCCCCCGGTCGCCATTAAAGTAAAACCGATAAATATGAAAATTAATGACAAATACGCCCAAATACTTCAGGAACTCCATAGAACCCACCCCACGGCAACTAATAACTACTTTAACGGATATATTAAGATCCAACCCGAAACGCCCGACCACCATAGGGAAATTACTACTTATCTCACCGCACAAAAGGCGGAATATTTTGTTAACGACCCCATAGCCAACAGACCACTAAAATTGGTCATTAAAGGACTCCCTGCCTCCACTAATGTAGAGGATATAAAATCAGATCTTGTAGCGAAAGGGATCAATGTTGAAAAAGTTGCCCAGCTCAAAAAATTCGCAGACAAAACCCCACTCCCCATATACATGATAGAGGTAGTCAGGGACGAAAATGTCGATGACATTTTCGCCATCCGAAGCTGCCTTTACATGCAGATAAAAATTGATCCCTTCAGGAAAGGCTCGCGTGTGACTCAGTGTTACAATTGTAACTACTTTCACCACGCGAGTCAAAATTGCCATATGAAGACGCGTTGCCTGAAATGTGGCGAAAGCCACAGGACAGGACACTGCGTAATAAAAGAACGCATAGAAAACCCTCTATGCATTAACTGCAATACTAGAGGACATATGGCTTCCTCATCAGAATGTCCCCTCTTCCCTAAGCCCCGTAAGGGCAAAGGAAAATCTCCTAACGAAAACAGAAAACGGAATGAAATAGCTAGCGCCCAAGTAAAACCCGGCTTGAGTTTCGCTCAAGCAGCACAACCAATTCCTCAACACCAGATGGCGACACCCGGGAACGACACCTCGGCACCCAATATCACAACTCCCAAAATTAATTTTAAAGCTAACGTTAACAACAAGGAGGCTGCTAACGCAGCAAAACCGGTTGTTAACGAAGAATTCGGAATCCTCCAAGCAATAATGGAATTGCAAAACATTTTTAACCTATTTCCAAATTTACTTCCACAAATGTATAAATCTGCCAATAGCAATAATCCAGCAGACAAACTAGGTTGTCTGTTGAAGGGAGTTTGCTCCTCCATCAGTACCCTAAATATTAATAATGTATAAGTCCTTTTTCGGCCTCAACTTGTTCTCCTGGAACGCAGACGGAGTGAGACCGCGCATTGTTGAGATGCGCGATTTCATTGATAAGCACTCCCCTGATATTTTTCTAATACAAGAGACACGATTGAGACCAGAGCACTCTTTCAGTATCCCAAATTATACCTGTTACCGCAACGACAGAATCCACACAGCACGTAGCTCGGGTGGAACTGCGTTGTGCATTAAAAGAAATATCCCTCATTACCATATCCCCACCCCACCCACCCTTACTACTGTCGAGGCCACCTTGGTTGCACTCACACCCAATGACCATGAGCCCATATTAGTGGCCTCAATCTACTACCCACCGGGTAGTTCTGCCAGCCTGGGTGACGACCTCGACATAATTTTCAATATTGATAAATCTGTCATCCTCATGGGTGATTTTAATGCCAAGCACACCTCGTGGGGTTGCTCTCGTAGCGAAACCAGAGGAAATAGACTCTTTAATTATATCAATAGAAACAACATAGACCTTTTTGCTCCAAATACCCCTACTAGATATGGAACTGCTTCAGCTTCTATCATTGACTATGCTCTCATTAAAAATATCAACTGGCCCTGCACTATTGACTCACTCCCAGAATTAAGCTCTGATCATAACCCCATTAAACTCTTTTTTCCCAGAACCTCTAAATTTAACATTCCACCTCCCCAAGTAAATACCACCTGGAGTACTTTCACAAATATCCTCTCAAACGCTGATAATTTTAACCTTCCCGATGCAAGCCATTCCCATGAGATTGACAACCAAGTTGCCAATCTAACTAATGAAATTCTGCATGCCCATGCATGTGCCTCTAAACCCTTTAATAAACGGGAGCAACCATTTGTCCAGGGTGAGCTCAAAAATCTTTTCAAAGAAAGAAACAAAGCACGAAAAACCTGGCAGACTTCCAGACACCCGATCCACAAAACAGAACTTAATAGATTACAAAACATTATTAAAAGAAAAGTTTACGATTACAGACAACAAGTATGGGAGGATAACCTTACCTCTCTGAGTACCGAGGACAACTCCCTTTGGGGAATTGCCAAGGCATTCAGGAGGAAGGCCGCCCCGATTTCGGCCCTTAACGGCCCTTCCGGTATTGCTCTTAGCGACACACATAAAACAGAACTTATTGCTAATTCGCTAGAGAATCAATTTAAACTTAATGATATACACAACCCACACAAAGACGAAATCATTACAAACATTGTGGATGCGTACTTTGATACTAATTCCAATAATTCTGACCCTCTCCCCCCTCCTCTGCCTTCGGAGATAATTAATATTATTAAACAGATCAAAATTAAAAAATCCCCGGGCAGAGAAGGAATTACAAATAAAATGCTTAAGAAACTACCCTTAATAACTGTCTTTAAAATAACTAATATTATTACTAATATACTAAAATTAAGATACTTTCCCACGTCATGGAAAACTGCGGTCATTGTGCCGATTCTCAAACCTGGGAAAGATCCTACTGATCCACAGTCTTACCGACCAATATCGTTACTCCCAGTGCTAAGTAAGATTGCTGAGAAAATTATCTTAGCAAGGCTCAACGACCACTTGGATAAGAATAACATCCTTATCCCGGAGCAGCACGGGTTTCGTCCTCGTCACTCCACTACTCACCAACTTCTCCGTGTCGTTGAGTTTATAAAAGAAGCAAACGATAGGAATCAGTGCGCGGCTGCGGTTTTCCTTGACATTCAAAAAGCGTTTGACAGAGTTTGGCACACAGGCCTACTCTTTAAACTGATAACCTTTAAAATCCCACCCCCACTAATTCTTCTATTTAATTCTTATATGCTTAACAGAACCTTCTCAGTTAAAATTAATCAATCCTACTCCCAAGATAAATCCATAAATGCAGGTGTTGCTCAGGGTTCTATCCTGGGCCCTGTACTCTTTAACCTCTATGTAAATGATATAATTAAATGTACTAACACAAGACTATGCATGTACGCAGATGACACAGCTATTATCTCAAGACACTATGACTCCAACACACTAATTAACAACATCAACGAACACCTAGCTCACCTGGAAACCTGGTTCTCCGTCTGGAAAATAGCCCTTAATTCTACTAAAACTGAAGCAGTTTTCTTCTCCAATAAGAAACTACCCCCTGAAATCACCCTCCAAAATCAAAGAATCCCCTGGTCTCAGCACACCAAGTATCTTGGTGTCATCATTGATAAAAATCTCACTTTCAGACAACACATTACATACGCAAGAAACAAGTTTAAAACTGTCGCGCATAAATTATTCCCGTTAATTTCGAGAAAGTCTAAAATGAGTAGACATAACAAGCTGCTTATCTACACTCTGATTCTGAAACCCCTCCTCACCTACGCCTCCCCAGTTTGGGGACATGCAGCAACGACCAATATTAATTTCCTCGAAGCCACTCAAAACCTAATTATAAGACAAATTTTAGATGCTCATTGGTATATGAGAAATAAAGATCTCAGAAGAGACTGCAAAATAAAAACTATCCGTCAAACCATCAAGAAAATAGCTATTAAATTCTTCAACAATGTTGACAACCATGAAAATCCTACTCTTCATGAAACCACCCCTTATAACACCTACTCTTTCATCAGAAGGCCAAGAGATATCTTGGTCAACCCTGATTTTGATTAATTTAATTCCATTACATTTAATTTTAAGCTTTTATTCCAAATTTTCCCCTGGCCCTTCAACTTTGTTGAAAGGCCGGCCCTTTAACGTTGTTCTTAAAACGGCCCTTTAACTACGGTCGTTTGCTGCTACCGGATTGGCTAGGGCTAGCCCCGCCTACTTCCAGATTAACGATTTCTCCTGCTTTTGTGCTCACTTTAAGAGTGTTTTTATTTAATTTTAAACTTTCACATCTGGAAAGTATTTTAATTTTCTTAAATTTCAATTGTAATATTTTAATTCTTCAAATTTTTATTTACACTGGGCAATAGTATTAACTCATTAAAGTCATCTTAATCTTACCTGATAGGAGATTAGAGTCCGTAAAGGACTATGTGCTCTATTTGCTACTCTGCTGATAAGATGGTGGGTTTAAGGGGTACGATCGCCAACGGGTATTTGAAGAAATCAATCGTTTACTAACTACACATAATTTGTTTTAATTTTAGAATTGAGCCTACCATCATCTACAGTAAATATCTTATGAGGTATATTATTTTTCTAAATGAAATAAATTGTATCCATTTTTACTGCTTACTTTACATGGGTATTACAAAAGCCTTTCAATTCTAGTTATCTTCCTTTTTTTTCTTGCATTGCGTTGTGTTAACGCCTCTGATTACGAAATAAAATTTCTCTGTTCATCCATTCTTCTCTTGTATGCAAGTTCATTGAAATTTTGTAACTACAATCTGTTATAAAAAATTTTCAACATTTTCTGAATCAGTAATCGCTAAAAGTAAACCTTCTATCGAGATAAAAATTGACAACCTTTGTGAAATTTTCATTTTCTGCTTCGTTTTTTTTTAAAATTTTTTTTAGCAGTGTTTTGTTTGTAACAAATATATATATATGTTATCGTTAATGTGTATAATTCAGTTATTTCACAGAATAATTAGGTATTTTATAAAATAACCAGACAAGTCAGTTAAAGTATATAACAGAGGAAAATTTTCGTACTTTACCTAATTATTCTATGAAATAACTAAGGATAGACAGTTGAAATGAAAAATAAACAATTTCAAAGATGTTTCATAAATTAATTGATCATATAAATAGTTAAAATCTCTCGAAAAATTCATTTTATTCCTTTTGGGGATGAATAATTGATAAATATTTAATGAAAGCAGATGATACAATTTATTATTGCTCATATTGCTAACATTAGGAAAACAGATTGGATAAAAAAATATATGTCGCAAAAATAGATTATATTTAAATATTACCAACAAATATACTTGCCGGGAAGAAAAACTGTTGCTTCATTAAAAACATTGTGTAAACTTTTTAACACGCTTTTATAAGTTACACTTGCATGTAACGGAATCTTTAAACTCGATTTTTACTCACTTTAAAAGGTCAGATTAATTCGAAATTTTGCACACTTGTCAAGGACCGATGACAATACAATAATTTCATAATTTTTTTCCATTTTCCTGAAGAGGACATCAGGAATAATGATATCCTGATTTGGCGACTGATTTCATATACCACTTCCAGATTTGGTAACTTATTGCATGTACCATTTTCAGATTTGACGACTAATTCCATACCATTTCAAGATTTGGCGACTAATTCCATACTATTTCAAGATTTGGCGACTAATTCCATATTTAGTGACTAAAAGATTGAGGTGCAACCCCTAAAACGAATACACACTTGTGGTTTTGGAATAAAACAAACAAAAAAGTGTTCTTTATATGAGCAAGGGTAGGTTGGGTGCGTCAGCTATTTCTTACCATAATATAAACAATTGTCCAATTTTTCTGAAAATGGAAAAAAAAAAACTCATGCATCGGAAAAAAATAATTTATTTTCTGTTAAATATTTTTTATTTTTACAAAGCAATGTGTTTAGAAGGGATGATACGAATTTTTATTATAGCAATACGTTTAAAAGGTGATAATACGATTGACACTTAATATTTCTTCTGAAAACACTTTGATTTGACCTCCATCTACAGAGACGGAATTTTTTAAATATAACGATACGGGATTGATCCGAGGCCCGTAAGCGGAAAGAATAAATACCCTTCCGCGACCCATTAATCAATATCCATTGAAGAGCAAGACTAATTCCAGCAGCTACTTAATTCCCCTTCTTCGGCTCCAAATACCTAACTCAGGAATAAATTTAATACTGAGTGAATGATAGGTTGAAAAACTAAAAAAAACACGCTTTTATAGTGAATCGAACTAAAAAGTAAAAAAATAATTCTAAATATAAGAATAAAACGATGAACGAGAAAATTAATGTCATTTGGGTAAAAGCGTGGGGTGCTTTGTAATATATATTTTTGCTTTAACTCAGCATTTCGGTATGAACTAGTAAGAAATTAAAAAGATTAATATAGAGTATCCCACGCTTTTGCCCCAATTATATTAGTTTTCTCGTTAGTCATTTTATTCTTATATTAAGAATTATTTAAACGAAAATGTAAGAGAATATTAGTTTAAATTTTATGAGATACCTTTATTTTACTTTTCATTATTGATAAGAGCAAATATTGCTGTGATGACCCTTTGGATTGAACTGCTTATTATTTTTGAAACAAGCCCACTTTTTACCTATATATTTTTTTTTACATGAACACTTTTTAAATCCTTGTTCAGTGCTGCAACTTTGAGCTGTTGCGAGGGATCGAAGCGTTGTGTCAACATTTGGAGCTTCTTCAATGGAAATGAATTCTAGCTGACATCTACTGAACTGATATCTAGAGTACAATGGCTTTATTCAGCCATCTCTAGTTCCTAATCGGAAAAATCCTTCCTAAAGCAGCTAGAACCCGTCCAAGGAACTTTCGAATACCGCATTTTCCGACTTTAACGATCAAGTAATCGTTTTTCTATAGAATATCTAGTTAAATCGTAAAATTCAATAATTTTATGTACTTTAACTGACTTGTCTAGTTATTTCCTGAAATGCCCAGTTATTCTATGAAATAATGGATTTCACGTGTTTTAACGGTAACATGCATTTCTTAAATTTTATGAGAACATGTTTTCACATAACAAAATTTCAATGAACTTTCAGAATAATGGAAACATCTGTGACTATTTCATTTACTTAAAAGTTTCGTTAGAAAGATATTTTTAAACCTTAAATAATTGTTTTAGTTTATTCTTTTTCTGTTCTCTGAAATTAATACCTAAAATCTTTCATTTTAATTTTTAATGAAAAGTTGATTTCTAAAATAAGTTTTACCTTTAACTACTGTCTCTAAAGTGTAGTTAGACTTCTTAATATATTAATATTTAAGTTAAAAAAAGAGTTATTTGCATAGCTAAGCTTGTGTTCTAAACATTCTTAGTAAGAATTAAAAGCCTTTTCTTCTTAGATTTGAATGATGTGTGTACATATTTAAAACTGAATTTATTAATAACAATGCATGTTATTGTCTGAAATCTGCCAATAAATGTCACAACTATTAACCATAATAAAATGTTAATCTGGTTAAATTAAGAATTAACTTAATTTCGTAGAGCCAAATCATATTTTATTTATATCTTAATATAATCCACAAGACAATAACATTCTTTTTTTTTTCAATTTCTCAAACAAGTCTGAAATAATACGAGGGGATCAAATAACCCCTCCTCCCGGTTAACAACTTGTCGCGGAAGTACTAACCCAGGAATTGAACACTAGATGATCCCCCAGCCTAACGATACTGGCTGATTATGCATTCATTCCATAGAGAGTCTAACCAGTGGCGTAACGTACACCCCCGCACTGCGGGGGCCCCAAGACTTCTAGGGGGCCCAAAGCCTGACTGACGCGCTTCATGTAGATTTTCTCAAAATTCGCTTTCGATGTTTTAAAATCTAACTTTTAAGTGATTTTCCAATTGGCGATCTAACGTCATTCAAAATCAAAATTTTAATGCGCTCATAAGATATCTTTGATCCTATAAAGAAATCAAAAAACATTTTGTTTGATGTACTGTAATCCCAGCGAAGAGATGCTTTTCTTTAGTAGTGTTTTTTCAAACCCAAATTATTAACCAATATGATCAACATATGATCAACATTTATCAACATATGATCGATTACGCTTGGGATTCTCAAGTTAAATCCATTTTCCATCGCCATTCACAATAAGATGGAAATATGACTTGCGTTTGTAGCGGGCAAGCAACATTTCTCACACGATTTTTCGGTTTTCCTGTTGACGGTCCGTTAGCTCGTGTGGTACCCATCTACCGACATTTATTATCTTGCCCATTGCTTTGAGACGACAAGAAACAGTGCTCTGGTCAACATTCAATTGTTCTGCAAGATGTTCTTGCGTTTGGCCATCATCTTCATCGAGTAATGCTTGCAATTCAGCATCTTCAAATTTTTTTGCTGGTCTGCCCCGCTCCTCGTTTCTCGCATCGAAATCACCATTTTGAAACTTTTCAAACCGCCTGTAGCACTGCGCACAGCTCAGAGCATTGCCACCGTATTTTTCTACAAACATTTGATGCGATTCGGCAGCATTTTTCTTCAGAGATGGTAACAAAAAATTAATGCTGTCCGCAAATCGTGGTCGGAAGGCATAAAATTCGACATTTTCAACACAGTAAAAAAAAATATAATGCACGCTGAAACTCCTCCAAATGTAAACTAATCATGAGTATCAAAGGTCAAACTATAAAAAAATGACGTAACACAGTTTTGTATTGTTTGCATATATGCGTGGCGACATCTGTTAGCAATCGTCTCATTTGATATGCATACACCTGGTATATATAAACCGATGTATATAATAACTCCATTTAGATATGCGTCAATAAATACGTAAATCATCCCACACGATTATGCAGTGAATTATTAAGTTATTAACTATGTAAAAACTGTTTTAAAAAGATAGTCCACGTCTTGTTTAAAAGGAGTTTGAAAAATAATAATAAGCTTTACTCAGCAATTCTTCATAAATATTTGTAAGAGATGAATACATTCATTCACTACCGGAAATTTCATCTTCTCTTCTTTAATGAAATATCTGATATTTCATAGATACCGAATGGTTATAACTCAACAAATAAACCTGTTTAACTCAAAATATCCCTTCATATCTAGAATTCCAAATTTCTTTTAAGCGGTTATAGAAAAATGTATCAGATATTTATAATGAAAAAGCAAGATTTTCTCAATTTTGTTTCAACATAGGTATTTTGGTGTTAATGTGTAGGAAAATGAAAAATTTATAAATATGAAAGGAGCGAAATATGCATAACATTTAACTTTATACTAAAGGCGTTATGCACGGAGAAAAAAGAAATACTCGAAAATGACTACATGGACATACTCATTTTGAAATGAGTTTGTTTATATCAGATTTGAACGCATGCCTTTACGAATATGAAACATTACATGTACTCAAAATTTCAAAAAATGGTTAATTAACACTATCAAACAAATTAAAAAGATATTCAGGATTAAAGAAGTTTTTTTTAATATACTGGCTACATATTTTAAAGATTGGGGTTCAACAACAAATTTAGTTCTCATAAATCTTCCGAACTATTTTTCGTTTCTACCACGCTACCCGCGGACGAACACATGAGTACTAGATTGTTTTGATTTTGTGTTATGACTTGAAATCAAAACAGTCCTTTTCTAGACTTTTGAATTAAAGTTTTCACCTATTTGTTTTACAAAGTATGTGCCTTGTTTTTAATATAAGACTTTTATAGGAATTTAGCGAAAAAATGTGATAAAAATCTGCCATTTTTTGGCGGATAACTTAAAAAAACAAATTTAAGGCATGTGGCTACCTTCGGAGTATTTTATTGAAACATAAATTTTCAACTAAAAAAAAAAAACACTTTTTTCTTTAAAAAGGGTGTGCATAAAAAAGGTTCAAGTGTAGTATAGGGGGCCCTTGGCGATGTCAAATTTTTTTGGTGACCAAAATCGATCGCCAAGCTACTTCACTTAGCGATAGGTTTCCCGAAGCCAGAATGAATTCGTTATCTCACCATAATATCTATATAAAAATCGCCAAATCGGAAGGCCCCCCTCCCCTATACTACACTTGAGCAAGGAATTAAAATACAATTCCACAAAATTTTAAATTATTTTGGATAGATTGGGAATTTTTAATTAAAAATTGCAGTTACAGTAAACCTTCTATTGAAAATGCTAATTAATATATTCAAATAATATAAAAACTGCACACAAATAACATCATTATTCTAGAGCGATAAGATTTATATTATTTTTGAAATTTGTCAATTTTTTTAAAAAAAAGCATGTTTTTTTCTCACAAATTGTATGTGCAATAAAATGCATAAATACATACACAGAGATTATAGTCTATAATACAAATAAAATAAAATAAAAATTTTCTTAAAATTTTAATTCAATGTCTTAAAAAGAAATCCATTTGTGAACTTTACCCTGAAGCCAAAAAAACATAGTTTCTCAGACAATGCTTTTAAAGATTTAAATACAATATGAAAAATGTTCTACTAGTTGTACATTTCTTAAACTTACCATATTTATAGCTCAAACTCTCTTTAGCTTCATGCTTAACTAATTTTTCAACCCTTTTGCCGTTTTCTGGAGAGTTTTATAGATTATAAAAATTGTCGAGTTTAGTAAAATTGTCATGAAAAATTGCAATTAGGATCTTTTACACAAAATTCTAATGAATGTATTCAAATAATATTTATACAGTACATAAATAATGGAACATTTTATATATTAGGAATTAAAAGATATGTATTACTTTTAAAAGTTTTTTAAATATGCCAAATTTTATGCAAAAACTTGATTTTTTAAAAAAATTAATGATTTTTTTACATTTAAATGCAATGAAGTACATAAATACAGTGAACCCCAAAAGTGTTCGTACACTTGCAGTTTCCTATAAAATTTAATGATTTCGACTAATAAAAATTAATGTATAGAAAATGTAATTTTTTTATGATATCTGCAACTTGTTCTTAATGGAATTACATAATAATTTTTTTAAAAATAGTATAAATATTATTTTTAAAAATTAATAATCAAAAAGCTACTAAAAATTACGCCACAAAAGTCTTCGTACACATAACAAAAAACTCAACATAGCTTTAAATATTGTATTTCTTTCTTAATTTAGTACTTAGTAGGATATCTTTTAGTGTCCACAATCACTTTTAAACGTCTTGGTATAGATTTAATCAGTTTTTTGTAATGTCTGCATCGATTTACCTCCATGCTTCTGTGATTATTATTTTTACTTCCCATTATGTGTTTATATGTCATGTTTTCTTTTTATTTTAAATCTAGTTCTCCCCAAATATGCTCTGCTGGGCTAAATAAATTGATTGAGGAGGTGTTTTCACAAAATTTTGGGGCAGTTATAAAGACACCAGCGGTGTACATTGAGAGCAGTACGATTGGCGTCATTATCCTGTTAAAAAATGAAGTCGTGTTCCATATCAAATTTTGGACAGACAATTTAAAATTTCTCTTTAAAATATTTGACTAGAGCTCATGATTCTCAATACCATCAAAAATTACCTAATTCTGTAGCTGATTTACGCCCCCACGCAAGAACCCTTCCACTTCCATGGTTCATTCATCCAACTACATTCTTGTGACTAAGTTTCAGAAAATTCAAAATTGACAGGAAAGTGATTGGGATGACAGAAAATTCAACATTTTGGTTCTGATGGGCATATAATAGTTTTAAAGGAAAAAATGAGGCATTTAATCCAGTGAATTTATGTGGAACTAGAGCTCCTCCACCTCCATGCTTCAACACAGAGGTGTTCTTGCGAGCGAGGGGGGGTGTAAATAGTCTTCAGAGAATTAGGTAATTTGTTATTTTTTGATGGTATTGAGAATCATGAGCTCTATTTCAATATTTTAAAGAGAAATTTTAAATTATCCTCTCAAAATTTGGATATTTCAGACGACTTCATTTTTTAACAGGATAATGACGCCAAGCGAACTGCTCTCAATGTACACCGCTGGTGTCTCTATAACTGTACCCAAAAGTTTGAAAACACCTCCTCAATAAATTTATTTAGCCCAGAAGAGCATATTTGGGGAGAACTAGATTTAAAATAAAAAGAAAACATGACATATAAACACATAATGGGAAGTAAAAACAATAATCACAGAAGCTTGGAGGAATATCAATGCAGAAATTACAAAAACTCATTAAATCTATATTAAGATGTCTAAAAGTTGCTGTGGACGCTAAAAAATATCCTACTAAGTTCTAAATTAAAAAAGAAATAAAATATTTAAAGCTATGTTAAAATTTTTGTTAAGTGTTCTAAGACTTTAGTGGCGTAATTTTTCAGGAGCTTTTTGATTATGAATTTTTAAAAATAATATTTATACAATTTTTAAAAAAATAATTGTCATTCCACCAAGAACAAGTTACAGATATAAAAAAATTACAATTCGAAAATATTAATTTTTATTAGTCGGAAACAATAAATTTTATAGGAAATTGCAAGTGTACGAACACTTTTTGGGTTCACTGTATATACAAAGAGATTAGATTTTGATTCATAACACAGATAGAACTAAATAAAACATGTTCTGAAAATTTAAATTCAATATCTTAAAAATATTTTGTGTAGGGATCAGCATCTGGTTTTGTTAACTCCGATTCCAGTTTACTAATTATGCTATAACTTTGCTTCTAGATATCATAGAAACAAAAATAGTGTGTTTGGAATCTTAAATGTATAGGCTTTAAAATAAAAACACAAAAGTAATTTTTGAAATTTTGTAACAAAGTAATTTTGAACAAAAGTAATTTTGGCACTTTCTGCCAAAGCCCATTGGTTTCACATTGTAGCCTTTGTCGTTATGTTCTAAATACTCATACAGGCATAGAGCATATCACTACATGTGTTATGCTAAATTTTGTAGATAGTCATTTCGAAAACTATATAATTATGAACAACCTTTGTAAAAATTTTACTCTAATGAGAAAACTTTCAAAATTCCTTTCAGAACCAGCTATCTATAAATTCTGCAGTAAATAATTTAGATGACTCGCATATCCTAACATGTAATTTATTTGAAACAACACTGTTTGAAAGGTATTTTCACTCACATTTCCTAACTCAAAGACATGATTTGATAAAAAAAAAAAAAAAAGCTGTTTATTTATGTACTTTTATACACTAGAACCTATATTTAAAATGATAATTCAATGTATATTATATTAAGCAGTCCACTGTGAGGAACCATTCAAAATCGCCCGATAGGAGTTTGAGTTTCCGTAAGGAAACGGGAACTCCATGCACCATGTGGAGCCGATTTCTAATTACATCCATAAAATATCCAGAAATGTGTTTTTATCTTAATCGAAAATCATGACAACCCGATTATTAAAGCACAAACATCACAAGGCAACAGAAAACAACTTTCTGTCTGTTTCCTAGTTTTAAATAGCCTATTCTTACTAATTTTGGTTTGAAAAAAAAACGAATATGTAAATGAAATTTATTTATTAGCTCTTGTTTTTAAGATATACCACAGCCCATCCGTCAACTTATTTTTAAATTTAAAGAACAAAACATTGCTAATACATACAGTACAATAAGTCATGTTTTTAGAAACCGTGTTCGTAATCAGAAATCAGTAGTATTTTTTTTGTTTATTTCCTTTGAACATTTCCTTTTGAATTACCTCTTGTATATTGAAGCCCAAGTATCCCTAGTCCAGCAGAAGATTGCGAGCATTGATTCATCCCGACAACCCTGATATATACGTTCCATTGCTGTGATCTCTTGATGAAACCTCTTTCACCTTGTTCACATGGCTTACAGTTCCACAGTTTTTAGGGGGAAAAGCAAGATGGGAATGTAAAAAATGGATCTTTAGAGACATGTTGCCTCCTAGGTCATGAAAATTTTGTAGGAGTTCTTTCACCAACTGTTGATAGTTTTCATATTTTTTTGGGCTGTCTAAAAGTCCGTATACCACACTTATCTTTGAGACCTAAATATAGTTGAATTGATTTACCTTGTGAGTTGTAAGACGAAAAACAGCGAATATCACTTGAATCGCGCACTATTGCCCGTTCTTTGTTCTACTGATGTTCTAGGTTAGACTCAAAACACACCTGAAGAAAGGTGGTGACACGCCTTTCGTTGAAGTAATAATCGTTCCTGAGGCAAGATCTTCCATCTACCCGCTCAAATGAACATCAAAAAGATCATATACAGAAAGTAAGGATGAGTAAAAGTACAGCTATTTATGAATAGCGAGTTCTGAATCTTGAAATCAAGAGCTAATCTGAAGTTTTTATGATGATTTTCGTCTTTAAGCAAAACAAATTACTTCATAATAAACTAATTTTGAGCCCAAAGCAATTTTCATGTTGCCTAGTGCATTCATCCCGTATCGTCACTATGTCTATAAATCTACGAAGTAACAACTTTAGCAAAACTTCTTTGACACAACGTAGAAATTTAATTCAAACTTTGTATCAGGGACGTCTTAAGGCATGTGCTAACTGTGCTCAGGGCCTCGTCTCTTTCTCGACCTAGCCTTAATAAGATCATAATTCGAATAATTTCAACGTTCAAATGTTATTTCCGGTTGTATTCTCCGAAAAAGTGGAAAAACTGGGAATTTCAGACGATATGTCAATTGGCTACATGTGATGAACATCGTCCATGTAGACCTACTATCATACACTCTCATTACTCAATCGGTCAAAACGTGATGGTCGATCGAGCTGGCTTTTGAGATTGTACATTAGTTTGTTTCGGGTTATTGTTTGTACAAGTATTTGACAACGTATGGTAAGTACTGTTGACTTTTAAGGGTCATAGGCAGGGGCCCAAAGCCCCATGAAGTCTTATGCCGTCCCTGCATTTTATAATGCGCTAACAGTCTCTGCTTCACTTTGAAACTGGGTCCGCAGGGAAAACGAGGACTTCCTTCCAGACTCCTCCTTTTTATTCCCTCTCTTTTCGCTTCCACAACAACAACACCCTGGAGCTTGCTTGCTTCTCATTCTCTCCCCCCCCCCTGCATCATTCAACCCACCTATTGGAAGGAGGTGTGGCTTGAAGGCTGTTCGTCCCATCCGAAAAACGACCAGAATGGTTACGCTCAGTAGTGCACACAATAACTTTTCAAGGAGGGGATGGGGGGGGGGTCCAGGGTTGAAAGTCCACCATTCTCGGATCATGCCCCAATACGCCGCCCAACATATTCTTTTGATTTTGTCAATTTTGGGGAACAAAAAAAAAACAATAAAAATTAATAATTAGCATTAATTAATAAAAATTTATCATTAATAACAAATACTTAATGAAATTTTACGTTCTATACACATAGGATTATAATCAATTGGGGGAAAAATTACTTTGGGGGGCCCGGACCCGAGGACCCTCCCTTGTGTGCGCCACTGGTCACCCATGGAAGCGTTTCTCGCCAAGTACGGAAAAAGAAAAGTCAGGATTAACTCACATTTAATTTTTAATCGGTCCATCGCTTTGTTGTCAGTCAAAAGATTTAACAGATGTTTGAACATTATGCAATAGCAGCTAATGTTGCCAGACTAAATATGAACGAATACGCGGAAACGACACAGTTGAGAAATTTTTAATAAAAGAAAATGGAAAACAATATTTTCACGAATTATTTATTCATATGCTTTCATGCACCGATAAATAGAATGCCTTTTTTAAAAAAAAGCCGATATATCAATTTTTCTCTATCTTATGGTGAAAAAGAGATATAGTTGAGAATTTTCTAATTTATTAATTATGAAAAACCCTGTAGTGTGCACTTGTGGATGTTGCTTACTTTTCGTTTAATTTATTTCGGCTTTGAGGCGCGAGGCCCTATGTACCGCGAGGCCGTGGGCAGTGGCTCACACCGTCCACGCCTTACGCCGCCTCTGTTTACTGCCTTGCAAAATTTTTCAATTGCAGAGTAACCTTTTCCAATATTAGAGAATGCTTGTGTAACACGTAAATTAATATCAGGAACGGTATTACCCTGCCTTTCATTAGACGTTTCTACGGCACAAACTTTTTCAGCACAAGAATTGCAAGTTAAATTTAACACGTAGGAAAATCCTACCTTGTTTCAAAGAGCAAGCTTTAGAGTTTGCTTGTCACATTCAGGGCATTTTAGTTTCATATACATTTTGCTGATTTGCTCAAAATTCACAATAATGAAATTTCCAATTTCAGAATGTTCAGTTTTTTCAGGATAAGATAACTGATCAATTCTGATGTTCGGAACTAATTTGTTTTCTTCTGTGACACATGTATTCACAGCATCACTACACCAATGTTTGCTGTTCATTTGAGCAGAATGATTTCTACGTTTAACTCGTGGCATTTTTAAGAGAAATCTTCAAGAGATAATAATAGGAAAGATAACATTGAAATCTCAGCAGTTTCAGCAACAGTCTTTAAAAGACAGCAATCAGTAAAAAATTCAATGTAAAAACGTAAATAAAACTAGCACGATAACAGCAAAACAAACAAAAGAAGCACCAAAACAACAACAAATAGCTTGCAATAAAAGTTGTAGTCACTAAAAAGTACGATAAAGCATTGCAGTTATGGTTAAAACTAAGTAACATTTATTTTTGAAAAGTAGTTGATAAAAATTAGTTTAAAATCACTGAAAAAATCACCCCCTCTAAAAAGGGGGCGTGGTGGAATTTTTAAATTTGTTTGTTTACATTTTTCAAATGAAATTTTTTCCAAGTTCTAATTTTTAGGCATACAAAAGTGATATATCAATCGAAAGCTAATCGTTCAAAGAATATAACTAAAAAAATTGCATGCGTGTATCAGTGTGAACACGTGGTAGAAGTTAACTTCTTTTGGCTTATGTGTAATGAAATGCAAAATTAAGTTTTAATTTAAAGTAATCTTATATATATTTAACAAATTTATTATTAGAATTATTATTTAAAACTGTATTTAAAAAATAATTAAGGTGGAAAAAATGTAAGTATAAGCAAAATTTTCATTTTCAACACATAATACTAAAAACATCTTTATTGTATACATTTATAGAAAAGTATCATTATTATTATTCTATTTCCACACACGCACACATTATGCTTATGGGGGCTTCAGTACATAATTTTGTTATCAAAGGCTCGTGGTAACTAAAATAATAAATGTAGGTTTTGCACACAATATCATTTAAAAATCTCGAATCGTAAAACATGACAAATGAAGTTCCCGTTTATTTTATTTGTTTAACACTTAAAACTACCTTTTTTTTTAAATAAATAAATATCATCAGCCTTACTATTTTTTTCAAAGATAACATGCAGGCATTTCATTAAAAAACTGGTTAATTATATCTCTATTTTATTTTTTAACATTTAAAACTACATTAAAAAAAATATGAAAGATTATCAGTTTTATTATATTTTTCTAAGATAATGTGCAGCTTTTTGATTAAAAAGAAAGGTTAATTATGTTTTGTCTATTATTTTACTCATGTTTGTAAAATATTTTTCATATTTAAGAAATATTGTTTTAAGAAGTGTTATGTAAATGAAAAAATGTATTAATGTCTTCATTTTATATTAACTATAACACATAAAGCTATCATAACAAACACAACATCAGCATAAATTCAAAATATCACCAGAAATATAAAATGCAAAGAACAACAGAGATGTTTATCATTAAATTATACGTTAACCTCATGAATTTAGCATAATTGGAAATTTAATTTTGAATGAAAAGGTCTTAATGAACTATATGCGTTCATTTTCTTGTATCAATATATAGGAAAATTAACAGATCCCAAAACAGATCATTTGGTATATCTATCTCATAAGTAACATTTGAAAGTTTGCTTACAATTTTTAAGGAACCATTGTTTTTTTTTAAAAAAAAAATAGCTTTGTTCGAGAAAAAACAGAAAATAGAAATTTTCAAAATTACGAAATTCCATATCTATTTTAAAGTAATCATACCGAATGCCGTTTTTGTTTACAAGTAAAAAGAGCCAAGATTGAAAACAGCATATGGCTCCGGAAATTCGTCTCAATGCGCGTGCGCAACTTTCAAACACTTGGAATTTCTCTGCAAAAAAAAAAAAAAAAAAAAGAGAGAACGTACAGTGTGTTTGAGAAATTTTTTTTAGTTTTCATTTTTTTGAGGGCTTAATTTTTCCATTAAAGTTTTGAAAATTCACCTATCAATTGCAAAGAACAGTAATTTTTAAATAAAAAATGTACCAAAAAATACTGTTTTAATCAATTCTCGTAAAAAGTGTTTTAGACAAAAAACACAAACTTTTTTAAAATCCGTAATTTTTAAGCAGTTTTTTCAATCTTCACATTACTTACGGATAATAAATGTTTACACATGGAGAAAAAGTTTCGTGCGATTATCTTTATAAATGACGAAATTATTAAATGTTTAATTAAATTTCTGAATTTTTTTTGAAAAATCGTAAAAAGCAGTTTTGGCTATTTCACTTTTTAAATGATTGAATCTAAAAGAAAAAGGCATGAACTTATTTAGTGTAGAATATCGTTTAAATAACAAGAAAATAAATTCATACGCAGCGATTTAGAAATCATTTTCGTAAAAACGCATCAATTTTAACGCCTTTTAGAAAAATTCGTAAAAAATATAAAATATCATTATTTTGTAAAAGAAATAATTCCGTATGGTGGCTAAATAAATGATCTTTCCGATTCAGTTATTATTTTTTGTCTGATTTCAAAAGTAAAAATTAGATGGCTGTTTTAAAATCGTCGTAAAAGTCGGAAAATCGCTCCGTTAAAATGGAAAATACTTCCCTACCTTATAATCACCGTATAACGGGTAACGCGTAACGAAAAGTTTTCCCTACCGTGCCATAAGAAGTTAACTTCAATAAAAAAACAACAATAAATGAGTCATTTTTGTGGCATTAAGTCCCCTTAACGCGCAAATTATAAAATAGGCATTCAAGATAGATTCGGTAGCTGTAGAAGTATCAACTAGACCAAGACTGATTGGAATTGTACGAGGTACAACATTTTTGCATGTTATGCGCAGAAGTCCGAGATTTGTCCAGACTCACGTAGACGTTCTCGAGAATGCCAATTGTGATGTGATGGATATGATAGAGAGCAACATAGAACAGACTATTTTTCTAATAGCATTTGTACTTTTAGAAATATATATATATATATATAGAGGGAGGGAATAAATCTCTCTCTCCTTGAATAAATACCATTTCGCAATCTGTTCCAATTTAAAAATTAGAGAAAGGAAAAATAACATGTAATAATTCTTTTGCTTAAAAATAATTTACTTTAAATTTATATTACTTAAAATTAAATTGTACAATAATTTAATACTTATCTTGTTAATTTGTACGGTTTATAATTAAGATCGTATTGTAGCTTTAGCATCAAAGTGCATTAATATTATATTCAATACATTATTATTATACATGGGGGGCGCGATAAAAATTATGATTGAAAAATTGGGTCCCCAATGGTGAAAGTTTGAGAAGCACTGACTTAAGCAGTCTACTGTGAGGAACCATTCAAATCGCCCGATAGGAGTTTGAGTTTCCGTAAAGAAACAGGAAGTCCATGCACCATGTGGAGCAGATTTCTAATTACGTCCGTAAATTATCCAAAAATGTCTTTATATTAATCTAAAATCATGACAACCCAATTCTCAAAGCACAAACATTCATCCCATATCGTTTCTCTAAAATAAACTATGTCACAAAATCTACGAAGTGGCAACTTTCGCTAAACCTCTTTGACACAACATTGAAATTTAATTCAAACATTGTATCATCTCAAGCCGTCCCTGCATCATTTTATACTGCGTTGACAGTTTCTGCTTCACTTTGAAACTGGATCCGCTGGGAAACGAGGACCTTCTTCCAGATTCCTCCTTTCATTGGCTCTGGCCAGCGTCTCCATTTCGACCTTACTTTGCCCTTTACCTCCCTTTGGTGGAGGTCAAAATATCGACTTAATAACACGAAAAGTAATTCATACCCAACGATTTAGAAATAATTTTCATAAAAACGCATCAGTTTTAACACTATTTTAAAAAATTCGAAAAAAATAGAAAATATCGTTATTTTACAAAAAAAATTATGCCGTATCGTGGCGAAATAAATGATCTTTCCGATTCTGTAATTATTTTTTGTCTAATTTCGACACCGAAAATTGGATGACAATTTTAAGATGGTCGAAAACGTCGGATCACCGCTCGGCCGAAACGGAACGGAAGTTCCGCCAAGTAAATAACCGGTAGGAGTTAAAACAATTAGGCGTTTTAAGGTTTTTAATTAATATCTTTTCAACTAATTACAATATCGGAATATAAATGGGCAATACGGCTTCCCCGGAAAATTCCCGATCTTTTGGTACCTTCCGCGACTTTTTGCGTGGTGAGGTTCGTGAGAAGATAGACGCACATACATACTTAGATATATAGATAGATAGATACGTTTGTTTACCTTCGAATTTTAATAGTTTAAGATCATTGAACCTACCTAGTGATAGGAGGTAGGGCTTCGAGACTCTTTCTCCGAACTGAAAAATGACCAGCGTGCTTACCCCCACTGTAGCGCTCACAAGAATTTTTCAGTCCAGGGTCGAAAGTCCACTATTCTCATATCATGCTCCAACATGCCGCCCAACATATTCTTTTGATTTTGTCAATTTTCGGTACAAAAACAGTAACAAATTAATTATTGAATGAATAATTAGCATTAATTAATAAAATTAATTACTAATAACAAATACTTAATGAAATTTTACGTACTATACACATAGGATTACAATCAATCGAAAAAAATCGAAGGCTTTGGTAGGGGGAATCCGGACCCGAGGACCGCTTCCCCCCTTGTGTGCGCCACTGGTTACCCATGGAAGTTTGTGGCCGCGGTAGCCGAGTGGTCTAGGCATCGGATCGTGGCTAGCATGTCATGAGTTCGATCCCAGTACCACTGAAGACCCGCCGTGTAGGGTGTCGATGCACGTTAAACCTGTCGAGAGCTCAAACGTCCTCCCGTTGGTGTAGTGTGGTAGTTAGGAGAGGGGGTGCCAGCTCAGGTGTCGTCCACGTCACTTGACCATGGTTCAAAATTACGCGGACCGTCCCCAAAAGCCCTTGTGTTGCTGAACATGGGACGTTAATATTCACTCACTCACCCATAGAAGTTTTCCTCGCGGGAAAAGAAAAAAATTGGGATTAACTCACAAGATGATCCTTTTAATAGCTCACATCCAACTGATTGTAATGATTTGCTAGTAGCATTCCCCCCAAATCACGGTCATTAGGGAAGTTTCATACTTTCCCATGTGTTTCAAAAGTATCCAATGATTAAGTTGGCTGGAGTTAGCCGCGGTCGACTCAGTATTCCACTCTTTTACTAAACACCCCAACGTAAACAAAAATATCTCCAGCAATTTTTCTTTATATTATTATTATTATTTCAGGTCGCAATATAATGTACTTTCTTAATTTAAATTTTATTTTTAAATTTTTCATACTTTTCCCCACCTTCCACTAAACATGGCAAGTTTTAATGCTCACTCAAATTCAAGATAGGGGTGAAGACCTCATCAGAGATCATTTGCCCCAATGACCATTCTACCATGTTTCAAAAGAGAATTTGCCTCCAGTATTGTGATCTTCTTCTCCTCATTTGTATCACGGATTTCAGCCAGGGCCTCTTTTATGTGTGTATAACCAAGTCTTATAGCTCGTACGGCATCTGCTCTTGCTGACTATCGTGTATCTGAAACTTTTTTCACAGATATTGCATGTTTACTCCTTTCCAGGTTTTTATTTAAAATTCGCCAGCGATGGATTGACACAGAAAAAAATAGAATAATTTCTGTACAAGTATAAAACATTTAATTGCATCTCTACAACTTTCTGCTGCTAAATTTCCTACTAAATTTAAAGAATGACTGGCACAAGGAATATAAACTGCGCTTGGACTGTGTTCTTTAATACGTGCCTGTAGATCTGAGTACCGCCCGGACATATTAGACGTTTTATCAAATGATTCCCCCCCCCCTTCTGCAATTTTTAATATCCAGTCCAAATTTAGGTAAAATTTATAAAGAGCATTAAATTTTTTTCCCCCAAACTCTCATAAAATTACATTTCATTTTTTTTCCAAATTTTCTGTGTGTGTGTGTGATGGAAGTATGAAATTTTCGATTTAATACACACATATTTTGTTTAATTCTTTTATTCTTTACAGAAATCATAGTTTAATTTCTAGAACAAAACGTAGCTTAGCTTCCGGATTACTTATAATCAAAATTATTAAAATGTCTCAACCAAAAGTAAGCATTCAAAAATTCTAAGGTTTTCTTTTAAAAACTGGAAAAACAATTATAATACTCTTGATTTGTAAAGTTTCCTTTTAAAGTTTTTAAATATAAGTTAATAAAACATTAACTGAATACAAATGTTTTTTACACATTCTAGTTTAGTATTATTACTATACTTGTTTGTTTATTCAAAAATCTTAATACTTTGTGACTAAACAGAACAATAAAACATTTCCAAAATAATTTGAAATTTCTAAGATAACTCAAAACTGTTTGACAAACGCCACAATATATCACAAAAGAAATCTACAATTTTTCAACTAAATTTATATCTTAATTACATTCAAAGTTCCATTTCTCAAAATTAAACAATCTTACTACATATTAAATAACTTTTCACATTTCTATTTTGTTTGAAATCACTCTCTTCTCTCTTCTTATCTACTTTATAAATTGTGTTTATCATATTTTTATTTCTGTAATACATTTTGCTACCACTTTAAATAGTTTTAAACTAGGAGCAATTAAAAAATAGTACCTATATTTTTCAACATTTATTATTGTTCTGTAAAAATAAACATTTCATTAAATGCTTTTTATAAGAAATTTCTGTTATAGTAGTGGCATTGTTGCCTTTTTTATAGATTTTAAATACAGTTATAGATGAATTTTGATTAACTTTATTAGAAGAATACAGAATGTTATACGATATTTTAAAGAAATTATGCATTTTAAAGTAATTATACGATTTTTATGTATTTTTATAATTTGTTACACGTATTTAATTACTAGATTGCACTGAATATCCTTTCAAGTTGTCTGGACAAAAGATCTTAATCAAAAATATCGCGAGCAAATCACTCTTAAAATGACAATAAATACAAAAAGAATTTGTGCTTTTCAAATTTAATCTTACAAAACAATGGTTCTCTTAGCAGTTTTAAAGTATATTAGAAAAATTGTGTTTATTTCACGTTACAATAAAAAGAAAGAAAAGTGTATTTTTAAGTAAACTTAATATACTTTCTTTCTTTGAAAATTCTTTTAACAGTTTGAAACAATTTTAATGAAATATTTAGAAATTATAGATTGGCTCATATATTACTAAACAAAATTATTGTAATACGTTAGGATTACAAACAAAAAATCAACACAATAAATATAAAAACGTTTTATTTCAATTTCAAGTTATTGTTAGGATTCTTTTAAGTATGGTAAATAATTAATGAATGTACTCAAAATCTCATTAATGTTTTGTATTTTAAATGAACTATTATCGCTTTTTAAAACTGACTCAAGAAATTATTTTTATAAGAGAGGCAAATAATATTTTTTCATTTGAATAACAATGCTATTACAGTTTGCAAGTATTTAAATTAGACTGAATTGATCTTTATTGACCGAGGTTTTTCCGTTACTTTTCACAGTTGCCACAAAAAGGCAGTTAAACTTTACATTTAATCTCGTTCCCAACAAATGCCAATCGAAAATGTTTTAAGATTCAAGCTACGAAAACACATTTAAATATGTTAATAATCATAAAAATATACTAAGAAACTGATGGCAGTTATTTATATTTATGTATGTAAATCGAAAAATAAATAAATAAATAAAATAGTAATGACACAAATGCGACAAAATATTTTTTTCTCGACGTTAATACTCACTCACACAGTGGATCGGTAAATGAATAATAGCTTGCTTAGGAACTCAACACTGGGGGTTTGGTATGAGACCGACTACCTGATCAAAATAACTGCTCATGCCCCTTAGGGCTCAAGGTCATGAAAACTTAGATGGGCACAGTAGGTCGTGGTCATCAGGGGCTGCTGGGCCATTGAGTTTAATTTATGTTCTTATTAAGGCTGAGTGGAGACAGACGAGGCCTCGGGTCAGAGTCCAGTTGACCCATGCTTTAGGACGCCCTTGACCGTGTTATCAAGAGTTAACATATAGAACAACTGTAAAATATTTAAATAAAAATTGATTTTCCCCTGTATTCTTTCATTGTTGTTTTTTTACTACATCGCTTTTATACCTTGGGGGGGGGGAATTATGAATAACCCTGCACAATAATGCTATAAAAAGACAGCTTTCTAAAGCAAATAACCCCTAAAATTGTTCCTATAAAATTCAAGACGGTGTTCCTTCTTCAGGAAAGACAAAAGTCCCACTAAACAAGCATAAAAAAACAAAAGGAATGATGTCCCATTAATAAAACAATCATTTCTCATTCGCCGGACGATAACTCATCTCCGCTTAGAGAGAAGTAATGGTTGACGAAGAACTTGCCAAGATCGTCTCTTAAGGCTAATGAGTCCTTGAAATAAGACAATGGATCGGGACTTTTCACGGTAATGGAAAGATGTGTACTTTTAGACAAAAGACTTTCGCGAGAATGCCCACGATGAGCTTTATCTCTCACTTCTGTCTTCTTAATAGTCTTTGCTTCCACCTCTTTCTCTCTGTAACGAGGATCTGACAGGGCAAGAGATGAAACTTTATATAAATTGCTATGATTTGTGACTGATAACGTGAAACATTTAAAAATTCATTTTTTGAACCATTTACAAATATTTTTATTATTTATAATAAAATGTTGAAGGAATATTCGTGCATATAAATATGTATAAGTGTGAGTGTATGTATAAGTGTGCGCGTATGTATATGTGTGCTCTGTGGATGCATGTGCTCGTATATGTGCGTATATGTATGCGTGTGCGCATTTGAGTGTGTGTATAGCTAGTCCTGAGTGCACCCTGTACGAAAATTCCTTGGGGGACCCTTTTGTGGAAAATAAATTATTACATTAATAAAACTTATTTCAAAGCATCAAAACGTTGCATTTGTTGAAAGCAATGTAAGCTGGGGGCCCCATATTATTGACACGATTGATACGTTGATAGCTACGCTTATACATACAGGGTGGCCATAATTAAACTGCAAGTGTTCAAGGGGTGCTGGAAGGATAACCACTGGGAATATTCCAGTGAAATTTGGTATCTACTTCAGAACAGGCGCAAGTCTAATATGCAAAGAAAAAAAATCGCTATTTTCACCCGATAGATGACGCTGTACCGTACTTCAAAGCTCACCGGTGGCATATAGAACTTCCAAAACTGATAGACAGAGCATAATGAGGCAAAAGCGTCATTAAGAGTAGTCAGTACCCCTTTTACCGACAATGTTAAATTGAGCATTTTTATATACCTTTTTCTCAGAAACTATTAAATGTACAGACTTAAAATTTTTTCTGTATATTAATTAGATTTTTTTAAAAAATGATCGGAAGCTTTTTCAGATATATTGTTCAGCTTTTTCAAAAACATTCATCGCAACAGTATCACTATGAATTTTTTGAAAAATGTCTTTTTTTTCACGATAACTGACTTTTACAAAAATATTATGGGAATATTAAAAAAAGTTTTGTGCACTTTATATAGTTAGATATCAGTAATATTCAGTGAAAATTGCAAGTGATTCCGTTGAATAGGTTCTGAGAAAAAGGTACACGCATTTTTCGAAACACCGTTTTGAGATATTTGCATTTTTATTATAAAATGTCACTTCATCAAAAAAATTATGAATTATAATCTGTATTTGCACTATTTTTTTTAAATATTAGCCTATTCTCAATAACTTTTAAGACTTTTTACTTATTTCTTTTACTTTGAATTCTCAGAAAATACATATATAGCAATTTTTACTTTTAATCTATCGAGATATTTCATAGCATTTGCCTCATTTTTCTCAAATTATGCATCAATTTTTGATGAATTTTCTGTTCTGATACATTATTGTCATCCAAGTTGACTAAAAAGCATCATAAATACCATGTAAAAATGTGTCAATACATGAAAATACGGCTTTGGTAATACATCATTATACGACATTTCGAAAAGTTTCATTGGTGTTTTATAAATTCATATGTAAATACAGTGTCTTAAAGTATCAGAATTAAAGAGATTCTTAAAATATTACATAAATGGTATCCAAAACAACAACAAGAAAACTGATTTTGTGTTTTTAAACATGAAATTTGTGTATTTTTGGTATGTAACAAGTTTCGTGCAACGAAAAAGGGCATTGCATTTTGAGATATATTTATGTATCTTTTACTATTGAACACTAAAGCTTAAAAATTTGTGTGTACATTAATTAAACATTTATCTTTATATAGAAGTGAAATTTTTTTTAAGAAATTGATCAGCATGTTTAAAAATGTATTTTTTGTAGAGTAGAAAAAATAATGAATTTTATAAAATGTTTTCCTTTTCTATGTTACGACATCTGCTTTTTAGCTAAATGTCTGAGGAATATCTCAAAAATTTCACTTCAGTATGCACAATATGTATGAAATATAAAATAAAAATTTTCATTTAATGCATACAATTAATTTATAGAGAAAGAAGAAACAAATTAAAAAATATAATCTTTTATAAGACAATAATACATGATTATATCGCATATCAAAAAAGTTTCATTAGTGTTTTATATATTCACATGTAAACACAATTTCTTAAAATATCAGAATTAAAAAGTTTCTATAAATATTACATAAATAGTATCCAAAACAACAAGAAAACTATTTTTATGTTTTTAAACATGAAATTTATGATTTTTTTTGTATATAACAAGCTTCATGTAACGCATTTTGAGATATATTTATGTACCTTTTACTATTGAACACTAAAGCTTAAAAATTTGTGTGTACATTAAATAAACATTTATTTTTATACAGAAGTGAAATTCTTTTTAAAAAAATTGACCAGTCTGATTAAAAATAATTTTTGTAGAGTACAATAATGAATTTAATAAAAATTTTCCTTTTCTGCGTTACAACATATGCTTTTTAGCTAAATGTCTGAGAAATATTTCAAAAATTTCACTTCAGTATACACAAGAACATATATGAAATATAAAATAAAAATTTCCAGTTCATGAATACAGAAAAAAGGTAAGAACATACAATAATTTATAGAAAAAGAAAACAATTTAAAAGAATATAATTTATAGAAAACAGTAGCTTTTGTATAAAATTTTACCTCTTCAAAAAGATCCTGCACTGTAACCGGTTTTTACCTTATTTTTCTTAATATTATCTTGTTTTTTTCTTTTATCTTTTCTAATTTTCTTTGATTATCCAGAAAAAGCATGCTTGCTTTCATTAATTTTCCCCTATCGAGAATTTTCAAGGCACTTACCGAATATTCTCCAGGTTCTACTCCCATTTTCTGAAACTTTTTTAATTTGGATACATTACCATCATTAAAGGAACAAACAGCATTATAAACACCAAGTGAAAGTGTTTCAATGTGTACAAATGTTGTTTTGGGTACCCGTGATAAAATGACATTATGAAAACTTTCATTCGGGTTTTGTGTTTTTCGATGCAAACATTATTTCAACAAATCAGGATGGGAAATATATCCAAATATAGAACGCATTGCTACTACAACAGCAACCGGAAGACTTTTTATGTTTGTAAGACTTACCCGATACTTCAGCCTGTTTACATCCACACCATGAATTTTCACCGACAGGACAAAAACCATGTTTTTATATGCCCATTTTTTACAAATACAATATTTTGAAAGAATATTGACATCTATCACCTTACCTGTATCAATGCTGGTCATAGTAACTGCACCATTTGATGATGTGTAACCGTGCTTCTGCCATGTCCCATCTACCGCTAGCATAATATTATTATTACCTTCATTTTCACAAATAGCTTCCCTCACAGCCTTTTGAATGGAGTAAAGAAGTTTTACAGCATTTGAGATTCGCTTAGCGTAAAGAGAACCTTGTAGGTGGTTGCCGAAGATTCATTATGCCGCAAAACATTCTCCCAGCTTCTGCACCTCTTCTAATGGAACACGTACCATGTACAAACCAGGTATTTACTTTGGCAATTTGCGTTCTTTCGTGAATATTTAAAATAGAGAATTCTACATCATAATGGACAAGCACAACATTTCAGGACAAATTTCCAGCCCAAACTTACCTTTTAAAACTTGCATGTCTAAACCTCTTTTACACATTTTACAATGAACTTCATTCTTGAAAGCAAATGCAAGAATATTTTAATTCATGATGGTATTTTTAATACTTACTTTAATAAGAAGAAAAACTCTAATCAAACTTTATTTTGCACATGACTCTTTGAGTCATGTGTATGTCCAGCTAGAGAATTAACATAACTATTATTAGTGTTTAAAGAAATGTTACTATGATTGAGAGTATTCCTACCTTCTTAAAACGTACCTTTGTTTTTTTTTTAAATATATTTTTTCGATCTAGGCATATTAAGAAACAAAAAAATTAAAAATTTCAAAATTTCTGAACTTTAGAAATTTTAAATATTTACATCTTAAATGCAAAAAGGATAAACGTGTATTTTCTCCAAAATAGGCAAACAACCCTAACAGTTACGCTTGCAGTCAATCTACAGTTAATTACGTATGAATAAATAAAACAGAGAGTGGCTTTGGAAAAGCTTCCCAGATTTAAAAGGTCAATGTTTACATATCTGTCAAAGGGTCAGCTCATCAGCTGATTATTTTTTAAAAATCATTTTAACATACTTTTAATTAGTAAAATGGCAAGTATGTTACATCATTGGAAAGGTCTTGATTTGGGAATTTTAGAAATGTCAAAAATTCAAAATCGATTTCCCGAAGGTGTTTACCCTACTCTTAATTTGTTGCTCCGCTGTCGCTACTACGAGAATACGGGTAGCAATAGCGGTGCAATTTCTATCTGCAATAGTACCGCAATTGCTACCCGGGGTCCCGCCAGGTTTTACGTGACGCCGCCATCTTGTGCCTGGAATAATGCCCAATATTCTCCTGTTTCTTCAAATTTAGAAATCATATTTTTCAATCCATTGACACACACTCATTGGACCTCTTAATCGTTTTATACGCCGGTAATCTTTCAGAGTAGCTGAATAATTGCTACCACTAACTATACTCGATTAGATTATGTCCACTAACAATACGCGTTCCTTCTTATTCAGTCATGATTGACCATTACTCAATGTGGTCTTGTCTTTATACAATTCGATAGGCTTAAAATTTGCATATATGCCGTCGATAAGCATTGAAACACGACACAGCGATATCTAACAGGTGAAAATGGCGATTTTTTTCTTTGCGTATTTGACTTGCGCATGTTCTGAAACGTGTAGGAACCAAATTTCACTGGAATATTCCCAGTAATTTTCTCTTGAACACTTTCAGTTCAATTATGGCCACCCTGTTTGTAAATGAATGTTGTAACGGGTCTCTCCACGAACCTGTCACTAATCCTCTTGGGGTAAATTTAATTCTTTTAACTGGGGGTTGTTGTATTGAAAATTTTCTCCCAAAGAAGACTCGATTTATTCAAATGAATGGTTCTATTTAAGCATTGACTTTTAGATACGTGAAGTTAGTTGAGAGTTAGTCGATGAGTAATTTCTGGATGATCAAATACTGCAAACTGACGTTTTAGTTATAAGATAGAGATTAATAATAACGATCGGAGGTCATACAACTAACAGAATTACGGTTAAGCGTGTTCAAAGAGTGAATTAGATTATACTTAAAACTGAGTATACTTATTGCCGGGTGACTGCTATTATACTTAGTAGTGGGGAGCTTTTCCTCCCCTGAGTTGTTTTGAAGTTAGAAATAATAATAAATTATAATTGGAACTGATTATGGCTGATTTTTTCTCGAACCCCCAAAAGCCTCTGCACAACGAGGGTTATTACAGTGTGCGTATATGTGAGTGCGTGTATGTTTACAGTTGAACGCCGTTTATCCGAACGTTTATTATCCG
>BMAO01031869.1:0-63634 GCA_019973975.1 Trichonephila clavata | reverse complement strand
ATGATGCCACAGCCCACATCCTCCAGGGTTTCCAAGGGTGTTTTAAAAGCAGCCTTCCCCGAATAACTGATCTCTCTGCGAGGAGACGTAAACTGGCCCGCGCGCTCACCTGAGTTATCCCCTCCTGATAATTTCCTGTGAGCTTATCTCAAATCTCTGGTTTACAAAGATCGCTCCAAGACCCTGGATGATCTAAGGAACCAAATCCAAACCAGAATTGACAATATCCCGGTCGATATGCTTGAAAAGGTGACTCAAAGTTTTTAAATTGATTGCATCAGTGTATTGATAATGGAGGGTGACATTTAACAGGCATTGTGTTTAAAGCTGTTCCAGTGTTGTGTGGCAGGCAGGAAATAACAATATTGTCGAATGAAACATGTTGCGTGTTTTATTGTACTTTCAAAACGGGAAGTTCCTACACCCCACCCTGTATATCACCCCTAAAAACGTATATTCTTTTCGAATGCAGCAAAACCATGTTAGATTGATATTTAGCATGTTTCATTCTATTAAATTTTGTTAAAACGAAAAGTTTGTCTTTCAATAACAAAAGATAGTGCGCAGAAAAAAATCATTGTATGAAAGGAATCGAGACAATAGAAATCTCTCTCTCTCTCTCTGTTTTTGCAGATCTTATAAGTAAAAGCTTTTAACTAGTTAAGTGAAGTGTAGTATTCATAAATATTAATGTATTTCATTTTTAACTTTTAGTAGCCTTTTTAATATGCAACATTTTTCTTAAGACATAAATTTATTCAAATTATCTCTCATATATCATAATTACCTTACTTTACTCCTCTCATGTTTAAAGTACAAACTGCTTTTTTACAAAATGTTGATAACACGAGAAATAATTTGAATAAATGATCCTGCGAAATGCCACTTTCATTTATTGATAGTCTACAGCAGGGGTTGGCAACCTATGGCACACGTGCCACATGTGGCCCGCTACGCTACTCTACACATTTGTCAATTTTGGAGTGGATGGAAATTGATAAATTTATAATGGACCTTTTTTTGATAAATATCTTAGAAATTATGGACATTTACGGAATTAAGAAATAAATAGCTCTATATAGATAAATACACAGCTATTTTGTAAATTATTTGAATGTCATTGCTGGTTTTATATATCTAAGTGAACAAATATTTTATCAAATGAAAAATATTTCGAGTCCATAAAGAAGTTGTTAACAAGTGAATGCTCAGAGTCGTGTTAAATTGAAGGTCCAAATTATACCCCTGATTTCGCGATATGAAATAGAACGGTGTTAGCACTCTGGTTCGCATTAAAATTTTCATTTAACTATAATGGGAATACTTGTATTTTATGTTGCCTATTTCTTATTTTAATAAATGTTTAAAAATACATAATATATGCACAATTTTAATTTTTTTATTTATGTTAAAGATATAGTTATATTTGATATTATTGACCTATATTTTCTACTCTGCATTCATTATCGTGGGAATGGAATTGTTTCAAATATGTCCTGATGTGTGGCCCAATGAATCACATTGGTAGATTGGTTTGGCACAGTTAAAAGGTTAATGACCCCTGGTCTACAGTTATGTGTAATTTAAGAAAACATTCTTGTAGATATTTTTGGAATTCTTCATAAGCTCTACAACCGATTTCCGGCCAAGACTGTCTCCATTCGTTTAAATCATCTTGATCTCGTAATTGTTTTCCATTTATTTACGCCGATGTTTCGCAAGCATTTTTCTACATAGTCTAGCCATCTTGTAAGGGGTTTGCCTCTTCTTCTCTTGCCTACTGGTTTCAAAAACGTTATTTGCTTAATTGGGTTTTCCTCATACGTGAACTTATGGCCAAGCCATCTTGTTTGTGAAAAGCCTTAATAACTTCAATTAAATTTGGTTCTCTATCAGGGATGTCTTAAGAATTCTTGAGGCCCAGGGCCTCTACAAAAAAGTAGGCCCTTGCACAAATGTAGGCCTCATCTATAACCCTTAAAAGTAGCATATGTTGTCAAATACTCGTATTAACAACAACCCGAAACAAATAAATGTACGTGACTTACAATCGCACAAATAGGTTAGACCGACTGCTGCCTTTTGACTGAATGAGTAATGATGGTGTATGGTGGTAGGCCTAGGCCTGTACGTGGACGACGTAACCACATGTAACCAGTTGACATATTCTCCGAAATCCCCAATTTTTCAAAGAATACAACTAGAAAAAACGTTTGACCATTGAAACTATTGAAATCAGGATCGTATTAAAGCTGTATTGAGAATGTGACAAGGCCCCTATTCTGGCTGAAACCAGTGATGTAACTTACAACCCCGCATTGTGGGGGGCCTAGGTTCTAGGGGTCCCAAATGTTCTCCTTTACGCCACTGGCTGAGGCTCTGGGCCCTGTTGGCCCATGCTTTAAGACGTCCCTGTTCTCAGTACTTCCTTTATAATTCAAAATTGCAAAGTATTCTCCTGACCCCATTCTCTTTCGTCTCTCCTCAATTAGATAATTTACCATAAAATCCGAAGTATAAAGCGCACCTATATTTTCAAGCTGGATTTTTTTAGTTTTTAGTTATATTCGCCGTATAACACGCACCTTTTTTTTCGTACGAGCCTGAAATGTATATATGCAATGGCCTTATGTTTAGAAGTCATTTATTCAAGGCATTATCCTAGGATTTTGAAAAAAATAGTATACTTTTAGAACTACAACCTTTTAAGTTCATTAGGAATATCATTTGATGTAAATAAATAGTATTTCGATCTGTGTAGAAATATAGTTTTTTTTATGCTCATCGCTTTTTTTAAAATTTTTTTATTTTTGAAGCTCTCATTTTTATACCCGGCGTATAACGAGCACCCTTAAATTTTAATCTTATTTTTTATATTAAAAGTGCGCGTTATTCGCCGAATTTTACGGTACATTTTGTTTGGTTTTTGTCTTTCCCTTCTGTTAACTTGTCGGAATAAGAAATCATATATTCATGCACTTTTTATTATTTTACCATTCTTTTAATTTTCATGCACGTGTTCGTTTTTATTATCTACTGAGAGGCTTAATTATTCACTTAATTAAATACAATTTTCAGTGTTTTAATCAATAAATATTTTGTTCAATTAATTATTAAAAGTATTGGGGCACAACAAATTATTGTTGTTCTGAAGAAGAGTATGCCAAGTAATACAGTTCATAGACATTTTTTGTTATGATATTTTAATAGAACAGCAAACGAATTTAAATATATAAAAAATTCGAACAGAAAATAATAAAAAGGAACAAAACCACTGGATGAGAAAATTAACAAACCAAAGGAGGGGCTGGAAATAAATAAATAAATATACTTCACGCAAATCCAGGGGAAAAAAGTTTTGCTAATCAGACACAAGCCCATTCAAGATGGTTATTAATTTGCTGCATAATAATTTTCTAACCTAGGATTTACAATTCTACCACAAACACCTCTGGGGCTAGTATTTCGGTTGAATAATGCATCAGAATTTGTATCTGTCTCTCACTCCGGTACTACGGTCTAGGCACTTGTAATCGATTCCGATTAAGAAGTATCACGATCTTTCTTTTTTAATCGTTTGCCATTCGAGAATCTGTAATTACAGAGCAGCCGCCGTAGGCAATGTATATTTTTTCTTTCTAGATGGCAGATGATTTTTAACCTCGTTATGACATCGTTAATAGCACACACGCTTTGATTAAAGTGGTTCAAGTTAATCGCGCGCGTGAAGTGACGGCGATTAATTGACGAAAAGGCACGACTTGGAATGAATCCGAACGATAAATTCTAAAACAATTCATTCGAAATTATTTGACATTAAGATAGCTGAATGAAAAATTTAAAATAGTTTTTTTTAGTTGTAGTTAGGTAATGTTTATTTAAAGAGAAACGCGTTAGAAAAATTATTTTTTAAGACCAAAGCTTTAATTTATTTTTGATTTTTAGTACTTCTTTTTTTTTAAAGCTCATTTCTTTTCTAAATAACTATGAAAAGAATTATAGATGTTTTGTTCTTTTGCTGTGACAATTGATCTTTGCAGATCATATGTTAGTTTAAATATTTCCATTTCACATTCTCTAGTATTTCAAAATTAAAACTAAAAATTTATAAATTTTGTTTCTGGATTATGAATTTGATTCGCATAAAGTTATCATTTCTTTAAAATTTGTTCCCGTTATTGTCTTTATTTTGCAAAACAAAAGCAAAGTATTTTTTTTATCCTAATTTATTTGTTTTTCTATGTAAGATTATAAGGTGTTTAAAAAAAATTGTTTTTTTATTTTTAAATACTTTACTCCGATGAATTAAATAACATTAGTGAATAATGATATTTATTTTAATTCATTTGACTTCTTTTCATTAAAAATACTGTGAAAAGAAAGTCATGGAAATTCGAAACTTTTGTAATATTTTTGGTCTCTTTCGTTCACATTTACTCCTTTAAAGTAATTTTCTATACAAAACGTTTGAAATACTAAACGTGCGTCGAAAAAAATAATAATAACGTATTCTTAAAAATAACATTCTAAAAAAATTCGGAATTGTGTTCGATTTTTTTTTTTTTGTGTGTAAATTTTGATTTAAAAGAATTCTATTTCCTGTTATCAAAAAATTATGAAACAAATTTTGAATTTCAATGGTTGGTAATTCGAAATTTTATTATTGTCGTGTATTCTAAAAATATAAAGCAAAAGAAAAGAAAAAAACTTGAAGAAAGAAACAGTGGCATACAGCGTTTTTTTTCCTTTCTTATTTGCACTTTAGCTCCCTTCCCCTAACTAGAATTACGAGTAATATAATAAAATTTTACTGTTATAAAGACTAATGTCTTGTGAAAATTTTTGTCTTAGCTCATATGGCTATTATTTATGAAGGGTTTTATATATATGTGGAATCAATATTATGTATTACCTTAAACATCGACTGTAGCTGGAGTATTTGGAATAGCTTTGATTTGATTAAGTACTTGGGATTTTACCTTTAGCAATTCTCAAGCTACAGCATGATAGCAGGTGTGATATACGGTATGATAATATTATGAGAGAGATCTAAAAACTCACTTAAAATGTTTTTTAAATTGCTTGCTAATTTAAGGTACCCGACTACTCTAAAACATTGAATTTTTTCAAAAATTGACAAATTTTTTTTATGATTTTATTTTATAGGCCATCTTATTAACCTCATAAGAACACTAAGTTTTTAATTTTCTATTCACTAGAACAAAACTACAAGCGTTTTAGTAAAAGCAGATGTCATCACTTTAAGTAAGATGTCAAACTTTAAAATGCTTTTTACCTGAAATGTGTTTTTTCCCCTCCAAAATGCTCAAACGGGGACAGCGATTACTGAAAAAGCTTTGAAAATAATTAAATGAAATTATTTGTGTATGTTTTGTATAATAGTAGAAGTGTTTTAACCTTCAGATTTATCAATCATTGTTTTATTATAAAATTTACAGTTCCTTATGTGAATATAATCACTGTTTTTTTAAGCAGTTTCATATATAACTAAGATAAAGTGCTTTGGTTTTTGTAAAAATTAAACTTTCTCTTATCCTGAAGGTCATTTCAAACATGAATAACATAGCAACACATCAGAATTGAAAAATTGAAAAATGGTTCATAAACTTTTGGTACAGAATGGGCCCCGTTTTATGTTATTTTTTGTAAACTTTAACAAATTTTTTCCCACACACATTTTGGTTATAATAATTTCTTTTTATCTTCTTAAGTTTGGCATATTTTTTTTTAAAAAATGTACTAAATAAATCTAAAAGCCAAAAAAAAAAAAAAAAAAAAAAAAATATTATCATATCTTCATTTTTTTTAAGAAAAAAAGTTTTCGTAAGTAGTCAGACACTTCAATGGTTAAATAAATAAATAAACAATTTTATGTTGATTTAAGTGTGAAAGTCTAGTTTTCGACTGTTTAAAAAAGAACCCTAAAAAAATTAAGCCAAATTATGAATAAAGGGATATCACAGACATTACAAATTAAAGTGGAAACGTTCACATTTGATTTTAGAACAAAAATTAGTAATGGTTTTCCAGCATTACATATCTGGAGTTTCAATTTTATCCGATTTTATCTTGTTTTATACGGTATATTCAAATCAGCTCATTCTCAAAGGGTTAAATACATGGTGTTCACGGGATAAAGACAAGCACGCATTCTCCATAGAATTTTAAACTGACATTTAACTTGTACTTGTTCTACTTGTAAAATTAAGATAAAATTTTAAATTTTATTATTGGTAAAGTTCAAGTACATTAAAAATAAAAATTTCTTCAAAAAGTTTTTAAAGTTAAAAAGAATTATCATATTAGCAAGTATTATTAAATCAAGTGCATTTTGCTTACTTATGTGCGTTATTAATCTTGATAAATATTTACTTTTTAAAGGAAAGTTTCAGCACAAAAAGCAAAAGTTGGCAACAATGATGTGCATGAACTGCCTTTATCATATGACTATGACGTCACTTGATTTTAGCTCATTGTCTTTTCCCTGAATGAGAACTCTTGTTTCTTCTTTTAAAAAAGGGTACCTCTTTGGTTCTTAAAGTCAATAAAATCAAAGTTGAAGTTTGTAGCTACATTATCAATCTTTTAAATAACATTCGTTTTATTTTTATTATTTATTTGCTATAAGTTAGGATGACTTTTCTAAAGTATGAAAAACGGGAACGAAAATTTTTTAAAGCATCCTCATCTGAATTGCAACTACCGTAAAATCTGGCGTATAGCTCACACCTTTACTTTAAAAATGCATTTTTTTTTATTTTTAGGCATATTCACCGTATAATGCGTACCTCCTTTTTTACGAAGGAACCTGAAATGTATGTATCCAATGTGTTTATGTTTTGAAGTCATTTATTCGAAATATTATCCCTGGCTTTTAAAAGACTAATATACTTCTAGAATTGCAACCCTTTTTCATTAAGTATGTCATTTCTTTTAAATAAATAGCATTCTGCTCTATGTAGAAATCTAATTTTTTTAATACTCATCTTTATTTTTTATTTTTAAAGCTATCGTTTTTATACCCTGCGTATAACTTAGACCCATAAATTTCGATCTTGTTTTTTGTGTTAAAAGTGCGCGTTATACGCCGTATTTTGCGATATTTTTTTTAAAAAAAAGTATTAAAGATTATTTAAATTATAAACACGTAATTAAACGCTCTTTTTTTCGCAAGGAAAAAAATTTAAGGTAGAACTCTATGAAAACTATAATAGAAAAACTTCAAAGTAAAGCTACTTTATAAGGTAGATGTAATTAAAAAAATGTAAAATTGTATGTTATTAAAAAATAGAAATAATATAGTTTTAAAAAAAAGAGATGCTCTGAATAATATGATAACTTTTTTTAGGATCATATTATTCAAGAATACGTTGTATTTATTCACAGAGAAATATTAAAATGTAACACTTTGAAATACCGAGAACAGAATAGTTTTTAAGAACAGGACAAATTATTTTAAGAAATGAACATATTCTTAGCCAAATTTAAGTTAAAATGTTGCTGAAAATTTTTTTTCGATTCTTAAAATTAAATATTCTTTCTCATGCATAGTTCATCTTTCTATTTTCTTTTTCTCTATCAAAGTCACATTTACACTTTCTAAATTCTTATTTTTAAGACCTGTACAATTGTTCTCTGAACTTTTAGGTATAAAAAGTTGTGATTCCATTCTTACTATATATTAGCTCTCTCTCTCTCTCTATTTATATATATATATATATATATGTATTTATCTTGTTCAGATTTTCAATCGTTAATAAAATACTTTCTTTCATCCAATCAAGTTCAAATACATTTTTAAAACTTGTAGTGGATGACACTTGATGCTAATACAGTTTTATAAAATATTAATTAATTAATTACCGGTTTTCGTCACCAACTTAGATTCGTCTTGATTGTTGTAACGATGGAACTGTTAAAACAATGACAAAAGTTGGCGTCGAATACCGGTTTTTCAGCGAAACTAGCCAAACCGAGTGTGCATTGTTACAACAATGCGGACAAATCATGCTCTTTTTTTCGATTCCTACTATTAGTTCACTCTCTACCTATAATACAGGCTAAAGCAAAAAAACCTCCCCAGTTTCAAAAGGCAGTTACAAACAAACAAAAACAAGATACAGAAAAAAGTCGTTTATTTGTGAACAACAAATACGATGCCATTTTACATTAATTGGTTTCAAAAATTATGTCCGATAAATGGCGTCCTCCAAGGGTGACACATTGACGAAGTCTTTCCCGAAAGTGGTCCATAGTTCTTCGTGTCATTTCCGGTAGAATGGCAGCCACTGCCTGGGTGATTGCCTCCTTTAGTGCTTGCAAAGTTGTAGGACGTTGTTTGTACACTTGAGGGTTTTCTGCTGCCCAGTAGAGAAAATTTTGCTTATTCACAGTGTCTGACAAGTGGAAGTGGGCCTCATCAGACGAAATCAAACAGCGCCAGAGGAAATGTTCTGAAGAACTTTCGAGGAAGACTTCATCAATGCGTCACCATTGGAGGACGCCATTTAGCGGACATAATTTTTAAAATGAATTAATGTAAAATGGCATCGGATATGTTGTTCACAAATTAAATACTTTTTTCTGTATCTTGTTTTGTTTGTTTGTAACTGCCTTTTGAAACTGGGGAGTTTTTTTTACCGGACCCTGTATATGTATAGATCTTGTTTAAATCTTCAATCGTTAGTAAAATACTTTCTATTCATCCATTCAAAGTAGGAATTGACTTAAAATTTTTTTTTATGTATTACTTGTTTTCCGTTTGTTGTTGCAACTCATTTTAAAATAGTTATTGTTTTTCATTTTTTCATTTGGAAAATAAGACTCTTAACTTGTTATAAATTTTCAAAGAGAAACATTATTTATTATCATTCTCAAAACAATTTTGATGCAATAAATAAATTCCGCAACGAGTTTTATACCCAAAGGAATAATTCAAAATCCAATATTTTTTAACATTACTGGAAATCCATTGATGCTAACTCAAAGGGGAAAGTACTAATATATTCAGATAATTAAAGAGCGAAGCCTTTCCATTGCTCCACGAATTGATTACCAATTCCAATTATGCCCAGCAAATAAACCTATTTTGCAGCAGAAGGAAGTGACAACTCCGCCCTTACACATGTAGTAGCAAAGAATGGCTTCCGAACATCATCACGTGATTTTCCCGCTCAGTGTTTGCTGTCTTATGGTTGCCACTCACGAAAAATGATAATAACAATAAAACGAGAACAATTTTTTTCCCTCCTACCAAACGATAAGTTACTTTGAAACATCTGATTTCTATCATGTCGCAGTAATAAATGCTCCAATCAATTCTTATAATGACATTCGGAACGAGTCCTTTACTATGTTTTTATCCACAGGCGCAGTCACAGTTAAAAGATCCTGTTCCATATTTATGAATTACCATGCCCTGCGTAATAATAGAGCTTCCGCTGGCATTCTGTATTTTTAGGGGGCCGGGGCCTCCTTTAGAAATTCCGGGGTTACTTTATTAATATTGTGGTAGTTCGGTGGTTTGGAATTGGTAGCTGTTGAGAATACTACCTTTAATACTTTGATAAATATTGTTGAAGATAATGGTTATTTCACAGAGACATTCAAAAAATAAATGTACATTTCCTCTAAAGCGAACGTTTAAACGGCTGTTTTATGAGAAGTTTCCTGTTCTGTTACATGTTGAAGGGAAATAGTTTGTTTAAGGTATCCGACTACTTGCGACAATTTTTTTTTTTAAATGGAGATATGGGAGTATTTTAGTAGTTTTTAGATTTGTTTAGAACATTTTAAGCACAATACGCAGAAATTAAGAAGAGAAAAAGAAATTATTATTACTAAAATGGGGAAAAATTGGAAAAAATGTACAAAAGAATAACATAAACGCAGCCCATTCTGTACGAAAAGTTTATGAACAAATTTTATATTTTTCAATTCTGATGTGTTGCTATATTATTCATTTTTGAAATGACCTTCAGGATAAGAGATATTTTAATTTTAATAAAACCTAGAGCACTTTATCTTGGTTATTTTGTGAAATTGAAGAAAAAAAACAGTGATTATATTCACATAAGGGACTGTAAATTTAGTAATAAAACACTGATTGATAAATCTGAAGGTTAAAACACTTCTACTATTATACAGAACATACACAAAAAAATTTCAGTTCATTATTTTCAAAACTTTTTTAGCAATCACTGGCCCCGTTTGAGCCTTTAAAATAAACACATTTTGAGTAAAACGCGTTTTAAAGTATGACATTTTGCTTAAAGTAATGACATCTGCGTTTACTAAAACACTTGTAGTTTTTGTTCTCGTGAACGGAGAATAATAAACTTGGTATTTTTATAAAGCTAATAATATGGCCTATAAAATAAACTCAGAAAAATTGTCAATTTTTGGCAAAATTCACTATTTTAGGGTAGTCGGATACCTTAAAAATGATGTATTGCAAGTAATATAACGCACTTATATACAAATACATATTAAATTATATGCTTTTGTCAAAAGTAATGCATCCACACAAAAATTTATAGAACACCCAAAATAGTTTTAAAAATGAATTTTATAATTGTTTCTGAAAAGAAGAGCAAATATAAATATATATATATATATGTATGAACATTGTGAAATATATTATTAAACTGAATGAGAGAAATACGATTTGTGAGATTTTTACGATTCAAATAAAATGAACGTGTGTATAAACTTTATAAATACTGCTTCGATCATCAGTTACCGTTACTTTAAGCATGTTAGGAATTTAAATCTAATTTATGATTGGGTGTACTTTTTCGAAAAACCTCTTCACCTACCCACCCAAAAAACACTACATAAAATGTAATAATGAACTAAGAGACGATTATTGCGTCTCTTGATTATTATTTTCTCTTCAAGCCAATCAACGTGGCTACGGTAGCCTAATGGTTATGGTCACGAACCCGTGTCCAGATAGTCATGAGTTCGAACCCTAGTGCTACTTGAGACCCGTCGGGGAGTAGAGGGGTTCATGCACGTTAAATCTGCGTTGGCGTATGGTAGTCTGGAGAGGGAGTGCCAGCTCAGGTGTCGACCTCGTCACTTGACCGAGGATCGAATAACACTCGTGTTGCTTTATAGTTATGAAACACTCATTCAAGATAAGCAACGAATTTGATTTCATAAGAGGTAAACCGCTTATGTATCTAAATTGAATCAAAGTAACTTAATACTGGTGTCGCGATTATAGATTTATTTTTTCCTTTCTGAAATTATTGAAAATTTATTATAGTTCTTGGCAATGTTTGTAATAAAAAAAATTTGATTTAAGGAGGTTAGTTATAACAAGTAATATATAAAAAAAATTTTAAGTCAATTCCTACTTTGAATGGATGAATAGAAAGTATTTTATTAACGATTGAATATTTGAACAAGATATATATATATATATATAGGGAGAGAATGAATTAATAGAGTAGGAATTGAAAAAGGCATGATTTATTTGTGTGTGTGTCAGCATTGTTGTAACAATGCACACCCGGTTTGGCTAGTTTGGCTGAAAAACCGTTTTTCGACGCCAACTTTTTGCATTGTTTTAACAGTTACATTGTTACAACAATAGAGGCGAATCTAAGTTGGCGTTGAAAACCGATAATTAATTTAATTTAATTAATTAACCGAATATTAATGATATAATATTTGAAAAAAATTAGTAACATCATGTGTCATCCACTACAAGTTTAAAAAAAATGTATTTGAGCTTGATTGGATGATTAGAAAGTATTTTATTAACGATTGAAAATTTGGACAAGATAAATATATAAATATATAGAGAGTGTAAGCTAATAGTAGGAATGAAAAATGAAAAATAATGTCCAAATAAACTGTTAATTCTTTTATTGTATTATTTAATTCTAGCGAATTTCTAGATTTTTTTTAATAAAAAAAAACACTTACTAATATTTTAGATACGGGAATGTACTCTGAACAGAGTCAGTCATCAATGAGTTTAATGAGTTGACGAATTAATAAGTTTCATGATAGAGAAAAAGTAATGATCAATCAGAAGAAAGGTATTTATTTTTTCATACTGCACAATTAAATTTTGTGTAGAATTCTTTATACGTTTTTCTCAAAGGAAAAACTAATGAGAGTTAATAATATCATCAACGAGGATAATGATAAGCAATTAAATATATGTTTTAAAAATCTGTAAACGAATTCTTTTTAAAAATATAAATGATCAAACTCAAACCAGTCATTGCATCTATCTGATCATAAATAATAACTCAAATTAGAATTCACGCTCATAAAAAAGGTCATGCACATGAAAAAAAATTTAATGATGAAGTTTTGCTGAAGGGTATATAAATAATAGATAAATTCAAAATTAATTGCAAAAACTGGATTAAAATTGACTAATTACTATACCATTTTATGCTTATTTACTTCATTATGACAAATTGAGATTAATCGACTTATTTATAATAGAAAAAAGTCGAATACTAATATTTAAAATTCAAAATTCGTAGCTTTTAATACATTTGATGCACTTATTTATTTGAATTGTGGGAACAATTTATGAAAATAAAAACAGACAATCTTTGATCAGCTATTTATTTTATAATCGGCTTATAAAGCATATCATAAGTTATCAAAACACAAAGATGCTAATAATCGTGAAAAGCATACAGTTTTTATTTTTTCCAAGAACGTACGAGTTAATTATAAGAAATCTAGCGTTCATCTGAGATGTCAGTTTTAGATGAAATATGGAAACAAACGTAGTATTAGTAGTTCAATTAATTTGAACGTGATAATATTTATGGATAACTGTTCGAACGTGTTTATCGTGACGTAGATTTTCTGTCAATGAGTAGATTAATTTATTTTGTATGAATGGCATCCATACATCTTCATTAAGTAATATATATTTATCAAATTGACTTATTTTACTCACGTATGGTTTAAATATTTTCAACAAATCAAATATATAGATTAGATCAGTGGTCTTCAAACTGTGTTCCATGAAGCATACCAGGAGTTCCACGAGTCAAAATAAAAATTTAAAAAGAAAAAAATATAATTTTTATTTATATTGCAAATATGTATTAAGGGTGCCTGTTCCAAACATTGCTTAAACTTTTTCAAACAAAAATGTAAGAGAATATAAGTATAAATTATATGAAATACCTTTATTTTACTTTTGATTATTTATTAGAGAAATAATTGCTGTGATGGCACTTCGAACTTCATTGCATATTATTTTTGAAAAAAGTCCACTTTTTACTGTTGTACATCTTTTTTTTACACGAGCACTTTTTAAATCTTTGTCCGATGCCGAAACTTTGAGCTATTGAAAAAGATCGAAGTATTGTGTCAATATTAGGAACTTCTTCAATAGAAATTAATTCTCTCTCACATATACTGAGCGGTGCAGTGGCGTAACGTAAACATTAGGGCTCCCCTGCAAAATCAGGTTATGGGCCTCCAAGCCGGACCTTACAAAGAATTGTAAGACTATGACCATTAGCTCCCCCTCACTAGAATCCTGCCCCCCCCCTGCGATGCGGGGGTGTACGTTATGCTACTGGAGCTGAAATCTACAGTACAATTGTTTTATTCGGCCATTCCTTGTTTTTAAATCCGTTCAAAGAACTTTCAAGTACCGTGTTTGATACTTTAACGATCAAGTAGTCGTTATTTTATACATTATCTAACTAAATCATAGAATTCAATAATTTTATATACTTTAACTGACTTGTCTAGTTATTTCATCATTTAATGAAATATCTAGTTATTCTATGAAATAACAGAGATTTTACACTTTAACGGTAACATATATACTTAATTTGCAAAATCTTGACATGTGAGATATAAATAAATTAATTTGCATTTTAAAATAAAAGAGTTAAAAGAATTAATTTACACAAGTAGATGTAAATAAATGCTGCTTTAAACTAGATTAATTCACAAGTTCGTATTGAAATTACATTTGATCCTATGAACTTAACCTCCTGCTCAAGACATAAGTATCTCCTTTCAACTACGTATAGGGATGAGGGATCCCCGGGTCCGGACCCACCCCAAAGCCCTTGATTTTTTTTCGATTGAGTATACTCCTATGTATGTATGCGCGCAATTTAATTAATTATTTATTATTAATAATAGTTTTATTAATTAATGCTAATTATTTATGCAATAATTAATTTTTTCTGTTTTTTGTCCCCGAAAATAGACCAAACTAAAAGAATATGTAGAACGGCGTATTGGAGATTGATACGAAAATGGTGGGCTTCGAACCCTCGACCCCCCCCCCCTCCGAAATTTCCTGTGTGTGCCACTGAAACTAATAGATGAATCTTTAAGATATCTGCATAACAAATTTCAGAAAATGAGCGCCTGCTTGCTGGAAAAAGTAGAATCGTTAAAATAGAGAAAAATAAAATCATATTATATACACGTTAATGAGAAAACAAAAGTAAGAAAATCCTTAAAAACATGTGCTATGAGTGACCATCTGAGATTCTGCACAGAATTTTTCTGTTTAAAGCTTTTCTGCTTTGCAATCACGCAGATGGACCTATATTTCCTTGATGAGAAAAATTAAAAGTAGAAATTTGTTTTTATGTGTTACCTCATTAATTACAAACGATCCAATTCGACAAAGATAACACGCCATCTGCTTTATCGAAATAAAGTTATGTTATTATTCACTTATATTATCAATCATGTACTGTCATAATTTGGTTTTTATTATCATTTGATTAGAATTATCAAACAGAGATGAGAAGTTGGTGTGATTCCATTAAGTGGCGCCTACTGCATAATATTGGTTTTGGACTGTATATATAGTTATGTTTCTTGAAATCTGGTTTGTATCTTCTAGCTTCGTTAGTGGTATAATTTAGTATTATTATTTATTATACTATTATACTATATATTATATATATAGCAGTAAATAAATTAAAAAGAAGACTAATAAATCCTAACCCATCTTAAGATCAGACCGAAAGAACCAAGAACATAGAACCATGACAAACCAAAAAAGAGAAATTTAGCTAGAGTGGAAAAAAACTATTATGATTTCCCGAGCTGTCACTGGCTTAGGACAGTGAAACAGGGTTAAACAGTGTTTTGTGAGATCTCAACCTTTCCCTACAGGGGAATTTTCGACATAATAGCACCGGAGATAAACCAAGGCAAAGGCCCTAAGACCTCCGTGGGTGAATATAACAGCAATAGAATAGAAATTGGAATATTAAATTACTATAATATATATATATATATACAGGATGGTTATCAGAAATGAATGACTCGATTACAAAATTCAATAAGTCCTAGATGAATCAGCAGAAAATGACAATTAAGATGTCATTGTAAAGATAAAATATGAAATTTTTTTCGTACGTAGCGTTTCTTGACGTAAAGTAAAATTTGTTTTCACAAATGTTCAGTGTGACTTCCTTTAGTCACCTGGAGAACTTGGACTTTTACCTTTACACAGGCATCCAGTTTCCTGGAACTGTTTATACCAACTTCTTATACTTTCAGATGTCGGTGTATTTCTAGGGTACTTTCTCCGAAATTCACGGTGATCCGTGATTACTGACAGACTTTTTGAAAACAAGGGCACACAAATTACCTTTTCTGTTCACTGCTATCCATAAAATTATTCAGAAGGCTTTGGAATGCAATAAAAGGAACTTGACCGTGTGTGTGTGTTTGTGAAGGATTTTCTTATTTATTCCCTGTTTCTCCACCCTAATACGCCACATACGTTTACATACGGTGGCATTGCGGAGCGAATCGCGTACTTTTAATCGGCAGTTAAGGGATTGATTATAAACCGTACAAATTAGCAAGATAAGTGTTAATGTTTGCATGTAATTTTATATATGAAAAGCCCTTAGGGTCACTAATAATTATTCCCTTAGTATTGTTAAATTAATTATAAAATACTTTGTGCAGTACTGATACATTTATGAGTGCATTATATCAGTGTAATTGTTTTTTTTTAATATTTTTTATTGTGTCAGAATATATTTTGTTTGTTTACTTTCAAAAAATTATTAATTTTTTAAAATAATCTTTTACTTTCGACTTTTTAATACTCTCGCTCCCCTCCTAGGGTTATCACGCCCCCTGGGGAGGGGTGCACCACAGTTTGAGAAGCGCTGGTTTAGACAAATTTGTAGAGTACCATTGAGAACAGCACCGCGTGTCAAATCCAGCGCGCATGCCACAGGTCGCTGATGCCTACGCTAGTCATTCTCGAATTCGCGATAGTAAACAATGAACATTAAAAAATACATTTTCCATTTAATTATTCGCTTTGTAAAACAAATTTCCTTCTTAGTCCGTCACTAATTCGACACGAGCATCATACTTGATTTTGTAAGTTATTTATTTTTACCACACACTTCATAATTGGGCATTACTAAGTCTTTTATCTTGTTTTACTTTGCCGTTTTCCTTATTCTTCGCTTCACTGGTTTCTTCAAAAATGAACAGCATATTTGAGATAATATCATGTGAAATACCTGCAACTATAACTTTCAGAACATTCTCAGCTGCATAATTCTAGGAGGAGTGATGTAAAAACATATCCCTTTAAGACCCTGCTCGCCTGATCATGCGGGTTATACATTCTTGTCCCTTTAAAAAAAGAGTTCTCAGGGATGTTCATTTTGTCTCGAGAGCTGAAAATATAAACAGATTTCAAACAGCTATAATATTTTGAGGTTAAAATTAAATAATTTGATTTTCTTACACATTATTTATAAAGGAATGAGGTTTCAAAAAAGTATAAAATGTTTAAAACATAATCATACTTTTTAAAGATTTTTAAGCATATAAACATAAGAAACATTTTTGTAATGTATATTAAGTAAATTTCAGAAAATTTTATCTCAAATGGACATTAAACACTTCAGTGAAATGTTATAAATATATTAAAAAAAGTATAGCGTTTTTATTACAAAAACCAGACAAGACATTTTTTAAAAGAAAAATTGCCTCAAATTCAAATGGGGAGCCACTAAAATGACGTCAGTAAACCATTCGTGACCCGCGGACCACGGGTTAAGGACCTCTACGTTAAAATGATTTTCAGTAACATTGATTTAGTTCTAGTGAGCACACATGATTTGGATAAAGAAATACACTATAACCACCAACCGTAGTGACAAAAGCATATTCCGTGTCTTACGACAAGCTTTAAGGTGTCCGACAAACCTAAAAATGTAAATTTTTCTAAAAATTGACAATTTTTTTATGATTTTATTTTGTAGGCCATCTTTATTAGCTTTATAAAAATACCAAATTTATTATTTTCCGTTTACTAGAACAAAAACTACAAGTGTTTTAGTAAAAGCAGATGCCATAACTTTAAGCAAAAAGTCATACTTTAAAACGCGTTTTGCTCGAAATGTGCTTTTCTTTAAAATGTTCGAACGGGGTCAACGATTGCTGAAAAAGTTTTGAAAATAATTAAATGACATATTTTGTGTATGTTCTGTATAATAGTTGAAGTGTTTTAACTTTCAGATTTATCAATCACTGTTTTGTTACAAAATTTACAGCTCCCTATGTGAATATAATCACTGTTCTTTTAGGCAATTTCATATAATAACTAAGATAAAGTGCTCTAGCTTTTATAAAAATTAAAATATTTATTATCCTGAAGGTCATTTCAAAAACGAACAACGTAGCAACACATCAGAATTGAAAAATTGAAAATTGGTTCATAAACTTTTGGTACAGAATGGGCCCTGTTTATGTTATTTTTTGTAAATTTTTACCAATATTTTTCCCATTTTAGTAATAATAATTTCTTTTTCTCTTCTTAATATTTTAGCACATCTTTTCTTAAAATGTACGAAACAAATCTAAAAACTACAAAAAAATCCCTATATCTCTATTTTTTTTAAAAAAAATTATTTGCGCGAGCAAGTAGTCGGATACCTTAAGGTTAAAAAAGTGAGAGTTGAAGTGACTTATGCATGTAAGAACAACCAAAATTTATTTTAATTTTTAATGTAAGCATAAAATTCGAGAATAAAGCATTTACAGTATGATTGGTATAGAATTTCTTCACCGAAAAGTTTGAAATTTAAATTCATAACGTTATAAAATTAATTTTCACAATGGCTGTTCTTGCATTGAGACACAGGGGCGTAGCTACCGCTGTATCAGCCCTATCAATGATACAGGGCCCCCTAGTTAAAGGGGCCCCAACATATGTAACTGCAGTACCACTAACAAGACTTTCATTTCTAAAAAGGGCCCCGATGGGTTTTGATACGGGGCCCATTCAGAGCTAGCTACGCCAGTGATTGAGAGAGAGAGACACAGAAAAATAATAGACACAGAAATGAAAAATATTATTTCGCGGATAAAATTGTATTCAAATATAATAAGAAATATTGTTTAGAGCATGAGAATCATGATCGCGATTGCTACCAGAGCTTACCCCCCCCCCTCCCCAACAGTGTAAGCGTAGGCATATAAATATCTTAGGCTCTTTGATAGTTTAATTCTTTGGACCCTTGAGGATACACAACATTAAAAAGTAAGGTTCATTGTAAGAACACTAATTTTTAATTTTTGATCAGTCAAAATCAAATGAGTAAAACAAGGGCGGGGGAAAACAGATTTTTGTTTAAAAAATTAGTTTTTTATTAAAAAAAAATTCAGTAGTGCACCTCAGTAGCATTTTTACAATGAAATTTTTTTCACAAGGCAGATCTTGCATTTATTTTTTGTGATTGCCTGTTTTATTTCTTCTTTAAGAAACAAAGTTCCTTTTCGCTGTGTTGATCTAATATTTGAAAAAAAAAAAAAAAATTGCGACAGAATTTTTTAAAAAAAAATTCAGAAAGAAAAAAAATATTTCTATGGTGATATAAATCTATTTTCAATAACGATGTTTTGAAAAGCCATAAAACGTTAAATAAGCAATTTTTCACTTTAACGTAAAATGGAGATTTTGCTCGGAGAGTAAAAATATCGCGCGCGCGGAGAATCTAAAATGTATATTAGATCATGCGAAAAATGAATATCATATTGCATGATGAAGAAATGGGGTTTTGAAATCGCAAATCAGCTGGTGAAGTAAAATTTGCTATTTTCTGCATCTAAGTAAAATCAGAACCAAATCTCTCCAATAATGGGGGGGGGGGATTTTTCCAATTAGGGTCCTATTTTCGAAGAACAGCGCTAAAATATTACATTTAAAAATGTCTCATTTCTACCTGAACTGAATATGATAGTATTCGAAATATTTTTATTTTATTTTGAGTCTCTTAACTTTCAATTCTAAAAAGAAGTAACACCTGACAGATCACGTTCCAAAATTCCAACCACCCTAATCTGTCCACCTACCAAAATGTCAGCGAATCATCGAAAATCGCGTGGACACCTCTCACCAAGCTAACCTGTCTATTTTGTCAATTTCACGTAACCGCTTTTCCTCTCCTAAAACCTGTTTCGAACTTCCCCAAGTGCTATTAATCTTTTGCTGCACCCCCTCCCCTCTCCCTTTGGAACAAATCGCACGCGCTGGGGTAATCGATACACCCTGCACCTTTTTAGACCCTCTCTTCTTTTGAAGAGAGCCTTAGCAAGATCCACAAATGTCCGCCGATGTCCGACTGTTGTTGTTTTTGCACGCACTGTGTAACCAAGGCGACGAAGGGGGCGTGTCGCCGGTAGTTGCCAATCATGACTGCGAGGGCGTGGCCATGGTATGTGGGTGATGGATTACCATCGGTGGGAGGGGAGATATGTGGACGAAGGGCTGAGTTACGGTTTTCCATTTACAGTCAGTGCAGCAAAGCTAGAAGTGCAGGAAAGGATAACAGCTTTTCTCAAATTCGGTTTCGGTCGTCTTTATTTTTTATTTCTTCTGCAATTTCCGGATTATGAGTCGTTTTATGTGGTTATCCGGTCCACGAACCTGTGACGGGGAGTGCCCGGTATGTCCGGCAGGTATCCGGTGACCGTTGGGGGTGTTGAAGTAGGGATGACCACGAGGAGTAGTTGACACTTTTTGATTGCTTGTGTGCATTTTTTAAAACTTTTTAAAAAAAATATTTCAATCATCCGTCCAGTCCGGTTATGTCGTACTCACAGTTTGGTTACACATATCCGGCATCATCACAGGTATGTACTAATTTTTTTTTCTGCAATGCGCATCAATTTTTTTTTAGGTGAATGAAAAAAACAAACTTTGTGCTCTCTTTTTAAATTCAAATGAATTCATCACCATAAAAATGATGTTGTTTTTTCTGTTGCTTACTTTATTTTAAAACAGTTTCTTAATGTTTTAAAACTTTTCGTGCAAATTGAACAGCCTCCCCCCCCACCAAAAGTCTATAGATTCTGAAAAATAGTTAAGCATCTTAAACTGATATACCCTTTAAAAATATAAAATAAAAAAAAAATTAAGTACAATAAATATTTTAAATTGCGTAATTTTTAATTTTTTCAATAATCTGCTTTTTACATACAGTAATAGTAAAAATAATTACAAAACAGTAGACCCAAAACCATTTAGCATAGCGGAAAAATACTTTTGAATAAAATTGCAATTAAAATACGTACACCTAACTTCATAATAGATTATTGAGATTAAAGCAAATAAATAGACAACAGGGTTTTATGCATTTAAAATAAATACACCAGATATTACATATACTAATACATAAACATTTTTCAAAAGTTTGCATTTTTTTTTTAAAAAAAAAGTAATTACTTTAATTTTAGATAAATTTAAAAAAGTTTTTCAGGATTTTATTGCAACGTAAGATATACGAAATGTTTTCTCTTTAGCTGATATAAATATACTCTGAAAAAAAATTTAAGTTGCGAAGCACTTATCCATTACATTGATTTAATTTTTATATAATTATTAATATGATTCTTTATATTAAAATAATCTATCGGTTTTAGATTGCTATAAATCGGTTTTTTTAGAGTATTTCCAGCAAATTTTGTCTTGTGAACAAATTAACTGATACATAATCAAACGAACCAACTGATATATCTGTGATAATTATCGAATTTGCATTTTTTTATATTCTAATAAGAAATTAAGCCAGAGAATATGCTAATTAAAATGTTTCAGCATCAGGAAAGTTAGCTTGAGATAATTAGTACTAATTATTTTTGAAGACATTTTATTAAGCTTTTGACGTCGTCAGGAAAACTTCAAGAGCTTTTTCAAAGGTTTTATGTTGAACATAAAGAAGGTACAAAATATTTAGCCATAATTTAGGAAAAACGTAAAAGAAATTAAAGAGCAAAAGGCATTTTGCGAAACTTTTTTTGTAAACAATATACCAGCAAGGATAGATACTTCTCACCAGCTTTTATTGTAGATATTATTTCTCCAGAAACCAACTTTAGTAAGTTTGAATTCAGCGTTTAACATATTTTTTCTCCTTTAAATAATTTTTCAAATAATAAAGCCATATTTACCATTAAAAAACATTCTCTTTTACATTATGAAAACTTTTTTGTTCTAAAAACAATTTAATTCCGAAGAGTCCTTTTCGCTCTCTCTCTATATATTCAAACCGATTATTCAAAAATTATTCAGTCTTCTCTAAAAGCTGTTTGTTCACTGTTTGTCACAAGTATTTAGAGTACTTCTGGCATTTCTCAGCCATACTTCTGAGTATTAATTAGTAAAACGAAGATTAAAATCTATTCATCAAAAATCTTAATCGTGTTTCTGTTTAATTTTGTTTTTATATGCTGTATTTTAATTACTTACTCACAATTTTATGTAAATTTTTATTCTTATAAAAATATTTTTTTTCTACATGGAATTCTACAGCTTGGACAAAAAAAAAAAGATAAGACATTGAGCATTTCTTGTACTATTTTAAAACTCATTACTTGGTGATGAGACATTTTATAGCTTTGCGAAAGTAAATTTAATCGATCAGAATAATATAAAAAGTTAATTAATTAATTTCATAATTAATTATATAAATTAATAGCATGAAAAACATCTCTTTCATATACTCATGCACAAATTTTCATTAGGGGTAAATGCCCGTAAAGAAATTATTATTGTATATAATTTCAATTTTAATACCTATATCGGTAGAAAATTGCTTTTAAAAAGAATTCCGAATCATTTTGGGGGGAAACATCTCCTGTTATAATAATTATTATACATTATTAGCCAAATTTTATTTGATAGAATTTTTTCTGACGTTTTAGTTACATACTGCGAATTACTAAACACAATAAAAGTTTAATGCATTTCTTTCCGGTCGTACAACTCTTTGTTATACATGTTTTTTATGTTAGAACTATTAAATCAAGTTAAGTTATTTTAAATCGTTTTTAATGCATTAAATCTGATCTTTGCTTCCTTTTTTGGAAAGAAAAAAAAAACATACCTAGAACTATAATCCTTCAGTTTTCTTGCATTATCATAAATAAAAATATTTTAAGGTATCCGATTGGAATCGTGATTTTGAAAATAATTGTTTATTTATTTTTTGATAGTTAGTGTCACTTAAATTAGAATATACATTAAAAAAAACTTTTAAGAAATTTACTACAGTAAAAATGATTTAATTGCAATATTTTGGCAAAAAAAAAAAAAAAAAATTAACAAAGAATGACAAATTTTTTAAAAATATTCTCTTTTTATGAAAAATACTTCGATAGTAATGTCTTGTCTATATACAGCTAAGACTTCGGTATGGAACCTGGACAAGGGTTTTTTTAAATATATAATTTAGAAGTGGATTTATTTCTATTTTAATATATCAGTGAGTAGAGAAATTTTAACAAAAAACACCGGCTATTGTTTCAAATAATCGAAACTCCGAAAGTAATGTGAATTTTTCAAAAATCCTAGTTTAAACCCGGAAAAGTAGTCTTAGCTACATATAGGAAAGATATTATTATTATAGGAGTATTTTCCATGTAAATAGAACTTTTCGAAAATACATAATTTTTTTTCTTCATTTTTCACCAAAACAAAATGCATTTAAATATTTTTATTGTGATAGTATTTTTAAAACAATTTCATATGTATATTCTAAATTAGGTGACACTAAATATCAAAAAGTTATTCTTTTATACGCTCTTTCAAAATCATATTTCTGAACGTGGCAGGATACCTTAAATTTAAATTTACAATGAAAATAAATTTGAAATTTTTTGGTTATTTGTCATTTAAAATTCTTTCACTTTTCGAATTAAAACATTCTATACTAATTAAATATTGCCTTTTTATGCGTGAAGTATGTACATGGGTGTTTGTGATAATATTTTATGCAATTTATATTTGTTAATTTGGCAATGATATAAAACCAAAACTATTAATTTAATCCCCTGATAAAGAAAAAAATGGCAATTAATTAATATACAGATATTAAATGTCTCATTTATGATTCAAACTACAAGGAAATGAAATAGGATTTAACAAATGTATATTCTTCCAAGATTGTTACTTTAAAATTTATGCAAACATATTATTACATTAATGTTACTCCTGCGTTTTTTGAAATTCATTTTGATCAGCGACTATTTACGACAACTTTTTGTTAAAAAATTGGAGATACGGGGATTTTTTTTTCGTGTAGTTTTTAGATTTGTTTAGTACATTTTAAGAAAAAAAAAATGCCAAAATTAAGAAGAAAAAAAAAAAGAAATTATTATAACTAAAATGGGAAAAAATACACAAAATAATGGGAAAAATATTTACAAAAAATAACACAAACAGGGCAATTTTGTACCAAAAGTTTATGAGCAAATTTTCAATACTTAAATTCTGATGTGTTGCTATGTTATTCATTTTTGAAAGGGCCTTCAGGATAAGAGATATTTTAATTTTTATAAAAACTAAAACATTTTATCTTATTATATGATATTGCTTAAAAAACATTGGTTATATTAAAATAAGGGACAGTCAATTTTGTAATAAAGCAGTGATTGATGAAACAGAAGATTGAAGCACTTCTACTATTACACAGAACATACACAAAAAATGTCAGTTAATTCTTTTCAAAACTTTTTGAGCAATCTCTGTTCCCCATATGAGCATATTAAAAAAAAACATTTCGACTAAAACGCGTTTTAAAGTATGACATCTTGCTTAAAGTAATGGCATCTTTTTTTCTTAAACACTTGTAGTTTTTGTTCTAGTAAACGAAAAATGATAAACTTGGTATTTTTATAAAGCTGATAAGACGGTCTATAAAATAAAATCACAAAAAAATTGTCAATTTTTAGCAAAATTCACAATTTTAGGGTAGTCGCTTACTTTAAAGGATAAGACCAGATTGGTTATTTTTTCCAAACGGAATAATTTCTGATTACTTTTTTCTAGCCTTTCATTGCAGAAAAAAGTAATTTACTTTTTGATACATTACACATTTTTTGGGGTTTAAATTAATGAGTCTTTTCTTGTATTAAATCTTTTTATATTTTTTAATGTCTTATTTTTAACATACAGCATATAAAGCACTTTTTACTCTATTATGAAAATCAGAATATGTTTTATTGAATACTTCTAATTTTTAAATTGACCTTTTAATGGAATTGCTACACGAATATATATTAATAATAGAATATGTTTGTACTAAAATGTTTTAATTTTGAATTTTGTAACTTATATAGACAAATAAGTACTACTGCGTATAATAAATTTAAAAAACTGAAAATAGATTGAGAATTTTAATGAAAACCAATGAAGAAATTTTACTAAACGGAATTGAATATATTGAAATGACAGTATGGACTTTTTTAACACAGTAATAACAGTCGATACAGGTGTAAAATAGATTCTATAATGTTTAAAGCGCGTTTATGATTGAATTTTTCTTGTGTTGTTTTTAAGTGCGAAGTTTATGAGCAATCAATCGTGGTACATTAATTAAAAGTGGTTATTTATCTTTAGTGAAAAAAGTGATTATTTATTATTTATTTTATGTTCCCCTCTCCTTTTTAAAAATGTTATGAAGCAAATATCCGATAAATTAGTATCCAATTTTGAAAACTTATTAAATTTACCTAATGTTGTAAGGACGAAAATATATCGGAAAAGAATGATAAAATTTGAGCAATTAATTTTTATGTTTTAATTAAGATTTTACGTTTTATTATAATCTAAGATGTACTCTAAAATTCAAATTAATTAAGAAAGCAATAACTATTTTGAATTTAATTAACTTCTGTTCAAAAGAAAAATTTAAATTAGCCAAAAATTTACCTATGATATATATATATATATATATATAAATTAATATTTCAGTATTCTAAAGCTTCAAAAAGTATTTTGAAACTATCCTACGAGAATAATTAAACAAAAAGGGTTATTCTGTAGAGAATAATGCATAATATAAATATTTCAGAAAATAATTATCTATATGTGATATTGTACAAGTGTAAACTATATAGTATTTTAATTTAGTACTAAAGTTTGAACTAAATAAAAATCTGATTGATACGCTTTTGCAAAAAAAAAAAAAAAAAAAAAAAAGAGAGAATCAAATAGTTTTAATAATATTTAAATGGCTATATATATATATTCACTTAAAAGACAAATGATTTGCTTGAAAATGCATCTCGGGAGATAAATAATGAATCTAATTTACTAAATTTAACAAAATGGATCTTTTTGGAATAAATCTCATTTCATTAGAATTGTTGCAATGCTTCAAAAAATGTACTGACATATTTAAAATTAAATTAGTCGATAGTAGTTAGTTACTTTTGCCTTCATTTATTAGAAGATTGTCGTAATTTTCAATAGCGAGAGTATTGCAAATTTTGTTTGTAACAAAGTCTTTAAATGCTTCACAAATAATTTTAAGATTAACACCTATAAATTTGAAATGATTATAGTAATCTTTTTATCGATGATAAAAAAAGGTATGAGTTTTATTATTTAAATGTAGAATCTATCTGAATATCGTTTATATTATTTTAATCGTGAATAAATTACTGATAAAATATCTTTATGCCTGAAAAACGGACAAAAATACAAGTAAAATTTCGTATTGTAATGAGCTTTTCAAACTGAACGGTTTTCTGTAATAAACCAATTAAGGTATTTTTCAAAGATAAAAGTATGTTTGTTTGTTTTTGTGAATGAAACATAAGATGATTAAGAAATAATAAAGCAAATGTTGGAAAAATAGCAAAAGTTAACTTGTGATAGAAATTGAGCATTAGCAAAATTTTAAGCTTTCACTTTTAAGATGTTCAAGTGGCAAAATTTTTACGATCAAGAAATAGTAAATTATTGTTAGGTACTATTTCATAGTACATATTGACCCTTTTTTGTTTGAAATTCATATTTAACTTCTAAATATGATATTTAATAAAATTATGACTTAAATGAGAAAAGTTATACAAGTATATATTTAGTGAAATAAAAATAATGACAATCGAGCTTAAGGTATCCAAATAGTCTAAGATTGTGAATTTTACCAAAAATTGACAATTTTTTTAATGATTTTATTTTATAGGCCATCTTATTAGCTTTATAAAAATACCAATTTTATCATTTTCCGTTCACTAGATCAAAAACTACAAGTGTTTTAGTAAAAGGAGATGCCATTATTTTAAGCAAGGTGTCATACTTCAAAAATCGTTTTATTACAAATGTGATTTTTTGAAAATAATCAAACGGGGCCAGCGATTGCTAAAACGGTATTGAAAATAATTTACTGAAATTTTTTGTTTAAGTTCTGTATAATAGTAGAAGTGTTTTAACCTTCAGATTTTTTAATTACTGTTTTATTACAAAATTTACAGTCTCTTATGTGAATATAATCACTGTTTTTTTAAACAATTTCGTATAACTGAGATAAAGTGCTCTAGCTTTTGTAAAAATTAAAACATCTGTTATCCTGAAGGTTATTTCAAAAATGAATGATATAGCAACACATCAGAATTGAAAAATTGAAAATTTGTTCATAAACCTTTGGTACAGAATGGGCCCCTTTTATGTTATTTTTTGTAAATTTTTACCCATTTTAGTAACAATAATTTCTTCTTATCTTCTTAATTTTAGCATCTTTTTCTTAAAATGTACTAAACAAATCTAAAAACAACAACAAAAAATCCCCATACCTCCATTTTTTTTTAAAAAAATGTTGTCGCAAGTGGTGGGATACCTTAATAAATGGGATCATAATTGAATGTGTATAATAATGAACCTAAATTTTTTTTATATAAAGATTTGAAGAATACTAAATAATCGCAAAAATCATTTAATTTACATTTCTGGAAACACAAAGGAAAGCACTATACTGACACGAATGTATTGTTTTGCTTAGCTTTCATAACACATACCACTTGAAAAATCTTAATTTTGCAACAATGGGTAAGAGCGAGTAGGATGACACTCAGGCGGGTATATTTTTCCTCCAAAATTCCACAGTAAAACGCGAAAACGTTTCACGGTGGATTGTAATGTTCCATGGCATAAAATGGAGACTCGAATGTAAGACGTGTCCGCGCATCTCTGATATTCTTTTATAATTGATTACTAAAAGCAAGAGAATTACCAGTAAACAAAATTTCTGAATATTTCTAAAAGTAATTTCACATTTTTAAAGCTATGAACTTTCTCCATAAAAAATATAGTAGTGTGGAAAGTTTGAATATATTAAGGTATCCGGCTATTTGCGACATCTTTAAAAAAAATGGAGATATGGAGATTTTTTGTTGGGGGTTTTAGATTTATTCAGTACCTACATTTTATGAAGAAAATGCTAAAACTAAAAGGAGAAAAAGAAATTATTACTACTAAAATGGGTTAAAATTTACAAAAAATTACATAAACGGGGCCCACTTTTTACAAAAAGTTTATGAACAAATCCTCAATTTTTCAATTTTGGTGTATTACTTTGCTATTCCTTTTTGAAATGACCTTCAGGATAAGAGATATTTTAATTTTTACAGAAACTAAAGCACTTTATCTTAGTTATTATATGAAGTTGCTTAAAATAACAGTGATTATATTGACATAAGGGACTGTAAATTTTGTAATAAAACAGTGATTGATAAATCTAACGGTTGAAACACTTCTACTGTTATACAAAACGTACACAAAAAATTTCAGTTCATTATTTCCGAAACTTTTTTTAGCAATAGCTGTCCCCGCTTGAACATTTTCAAAAAATCACATTTCGAGTAAAACGCGTTTTAAAGTATGACATCTTGCTTAAAGTAATGGCAACTGATTTTACTAAAACACTTGTAGTGTTTGTCTAATGAACGGAAAATAAAAAACTTAGTATTTTTATAAAGCTAATAAGGTGGCCTATAAAATAAAATCATAAATAATTGTCAATTTTTGAAAAAATCATGATTTTAGGGTAGTCGGATACCATAACTTTCCAGAAACTACTTTCACACCCCATCCCTCCGGCTGCGTTGAGAAACGGCAACCCATTGTGTTAAATTATTGAATTGTTGGTCTAAAACCCTCTCAAACATATAAAAATAAATGAATAGCTGATTATAGATCTCACGTACCTGAAAGGACTTCGATATGATTTCAAAGACGCTGAAAAATAGGTCTTGCTAAATCATTTTCATGACTAATGTATAAATAGTCATATAGCAAAAAAGTCAAAACCGTACAATATACCAATAACCAATCAAATGCATCTAAATTTTGCCGGGTGTGTCACGCTTATGGTTGGTTCACGCTTGGCGGATTTCGTTTTTGGTACATAATTTAGGAACATGAGAGAGAGAATTCATTGTTATACATGTCGACAGGGTGGTGAAAAAATTGATTCGCGAAACCAAAAATCCCGTATTTTGTGACAAATCTTCTCGAAACACAAATATAATTATTAAGTCAAGGAATATTCCTTAAAAAATATTACTTTATTTTTTTTTTGTTGGTTTTTAAATTTTGTTAAACTTTAAAAAACAAACAATTGTAACAGTAATATTGGGAATTTTTGCTCCTGGTATTCGATATTATCGCTCTGTTAAAAGACCGGTGGAGTCTTAATATGCAGAGGTTAAGGGTACGTGAAGTTGCGGATTTGATTCACTAAAGCAACGGTCTTCAAACTTTTTCGATTCACGGAACTCTTAGAACTCTAAGGTGTTATTGGAACTTCATTTAAAAGAATAATATTTTAAATATATCAACATGTTAAAGGTACTTTATATAAAGACAATTTAGAAGGTATATTTGTTATTAAAATAATTTAAGGCAATTTTAATATATAATTTACATTAATAATATTTTAACTTGGGATTTAAATGTCATCTATCCATGCATTACATTTAGTACCTGGGATGTTGCCTTTTTTGCACACATACTGTCAAAATATATGTCTATTGAATTTATCTGCAGTCGTGTTTCATGTTCTGTTTTTAATTTGTTTTTACATTTTATTTTTGTAGCCACTGCAGTAGAGAAATATTTTTCAGTTGAATGCATCGTTCTGAATGGCAATAAAAAAATTATATATGTTTAAGAAATCCTGCGTATTTTGCATGAATTTACAGCCTAAAATGTTGGATCTGTTCTTGTTTAAATTCAAATTTTAACGTCGAATCCCCATTGATATATCGATAAGTCACTCCTCCTCCTTCATTAAAAGTGTTTTCCCCCCACAAATGTAAAAAGGTACATAGTTTCCATTAGAAAACTATTTATATTTACAAAACATTGTACCAACCAGTATAAAATTATTTCGTGGAACGCTGGAGAGTCAACAATAGAGTATTTATTCCCAATCTAGTATAGGAAGTACATAGAAATAAAAAAAAAACATTTAGATTCTTTTATATTATAATAAAAGTTTAAAAAGTATTGCGAAATACAGTTACATGATGTGTGACAGTTTGAAGACGAAAATGAGAACTGTGAATGTTAAATCCATTCCCTCAAGCTGTGGTTACTGTCTTAGAGTTTATAATTATGAATGAAATGAAAAAAATTTATATTGTACGGGTTTAGTGACATATGTTCTCTCTCTCTCTCTCACTCCCACACACACACACACGCACACGCGCACGCACGCACACGCGCACACACAAGCACACACAAGCACACAAGCACACACACACACACACTGAATATAAATACTAAAACGTGTATTTCATTAATTATAACGATGAGTTCGCTGATATCTAATTTTGTTCTTTTTACCAAGAAGGCATAATATTGTTTCATCTTATAAAATATTTATATGCAGATGTGGGAAATTGTGCTAATCATAGTGCAAACCATGCAAGGGACATTTTAGTTATTTAAATATAATAAATAAATTTAAATAAAAACAGACAAACAATGTAATTACATGTGAGTTTAAAAAACCACATTTGTCTTTAAGGATTTATTTTCCTTCTTGACTCGTGAATTAATGTTAAACGTACACGTATTTAATTTCGCTTTTGCAATAAATTATTACATTTATTGGAGTACAGTATTAGACACTCGTATATATATAAAATAATAAAAAATAGTATAGGTATAATTCTTTCCTATTTATCTTTTTTTAATCCTATTTTACTGAAGACAGATAAAAAAGTTCCCATGTGTCACTAGTTTCTCGGGAGGCTTACAGAAATAAGTAAAACAAACAAAATAAGATAAATAAAAAAAAATAAACAACAAAATCAGTTACGAAATAAAATTGATATTTATTTATAATATTATTAAAATTATTATCTAAAAAAACATTTTTCCTTCCTTTTTAAATTTAAAACAATGTATGTGATGATATAAATAGCAAAAAGTAACAGCGATCTGCTTGATCTGCGGCAATAACCTAAATAAAACATAAATTATGCTTTTGTTAAAAAATAATTTATCAGAAAGAGAGAGAGAGAGAGAGAGAGAGAGAGTTTATACTTACTTTGTAAAAAATAAACTTAAAATTTTCAATTAAATATTTTCGAATTATGTAGAATAGTCAGACGAATCTCATGTTAGAAAATTTCTTATTAGAGATTTTAAAAGCAGAAACATGAACATGAATATTTAATTAGTACACATTAGTGTATTTTCAATATTTGTATCTTATACCATTTTTACTCTTAACGTAAAACATTTGGTTAATTTGTTTTTGTAAAAAAGTTAATAATAAAACTCAAAAAAGTAAACAAATAACGACAAATAACTTACTAGGTAAAAATTCTTAAAAAACACATTTGTAATTTTCATGAAAGCCTATTATAAATTATGTTCATTTTTGAATTACATGTTATGAAATAACAAAGGACATATAATACGAGCAAACGATAATTTCTGCTAAAAAAATAAAAAATACGAAAAAAAAATAATAAAATTTTTGGAAGAAATGTTTATGAGGGAGACTGATTTTGTATTTTTAAAGCATTTAGTTTCATTATTTGTCCGAAATATTTTGAACCAGAAATTATATATTTTTTTTTGAGAAAACTACTTTATACTATTGGTTTTTGAATTTCGTGCCTAAATATCATTTATGTTTAATTCTCTATTGTTTCATCAGTCTCGTTTGCTATGTTTATATTTTTCTTCTTCTTCATTTTCGATTATTTTAATGTTTAATTTTTAAATAATACATAATAATGTAGTAAACATTAATGCAAGCTTACATTAAAGTTAATTTTGCTCAAAACTTCCTTTACCTTATATGTAGAATTGGAGAGGAAAAAGAAAAAAAGAAAATAAATTACAGAATCACGTTTTATGCGCTTAAGATATGTCTAGGAATTTTAGTTTTATAAAAAAAATTATTGAACTAAAAAGGGGAGGGGAATTAAAATTTTCAAAATTAGGAAGGAATTTCTTAACATTTTACTAAAAAAATAGGTTCACTATATTTTGTGTATTTTTTTATATATGTGCAAAAAACATTTTATATATTTCAAGAGGTACTTTTTTAAAAAAATGGTAACATAAACATAAGCATGTATTATGAGATCTCAAAATTTATGTCCAACTTAAATTAAACAGAAGAAAAAAAATTTTATTTTTAAAAATTATTTTTGTATTTCTACAGAATGATTAAAATGTTTTTATTAAGATCACAAAAAAAAAAAAAAAAAAAAAAAAAAAAAAAATCTAAGCTTTCTCTCTCTATTGGAAATTTTTAAAGATATCTGTCCCATAAACGAAGAGTCTTATTTTTGGAACTTCACTCTTTCGAGCATATCCTGGTCCTGTTAGGGCACATTTTAACGATTCTTGTAATGCAAAAAGAATAAATTCTATATATTCGAAACAGAATATTGCAGTTAATATTCCCTTAACTTAATTTTCGATAGGATTTGAAGCTACTGATGAGACCGTTATATATATATTTGAAAACCTGCTCACTTCTTTTCAAAAGATATCACAAAGGAAAAGCAAATTTTTGCAAATCACTATATTTCATATATATATATTGAAACCCAGATTTAAAAAAAATATTCTGGATGAAATAATTTTAAAATAAAATTTTCTTTCTTCCGCGATTTTGAAAAAGCTTATAAAAGAACATTTTTTTGATATATAGTGTCAATTGAATTAGAACATACATATAAAATTCTTTTAAGAATATTATTACAAAAAAAAATATTTAAATCAAATTTTTCAGCAAAAAATGTTTAACAAAATTTCGAAACATTCTCCTTTTATGAAAAATGCTTCTGTAATGATAATATTTTACTCATATATATAGCTAAGATTCCTATACTGGGATCAAACTAAAAGTTTTGTAAAATTCATATTGTCTTCAAAGTTACGATCAACTAAATTAATAATGGGTGTTTTCTCTTTTGTTTAAAATTTCTCAACTTTGAAATAATAAAATTTGAATAAATTCACTTCTAAATTATATGCAGTCGACTCTCGCTAATTCGAAGTATATGTTCAACCCCTAGAAAAACTCTTGATATTTCGAACTAAAACAATACGTTTTGGTACACTCAAATATTTCCAAATAAGATCTGTTTCTGGCCAGATTTGCAACACGCGATAATTCGAAGTGATTTAATAAAACTCTCGACAATTCAAACACTATCATGTAGAGTACTGTAATAAACAGGTTGGAGCTTACATGTTTTGTGTTGTATTGTCTCCGCTTGTCTCCCCTGTAACGTAACCCCTTTGATGACTCCGATAACTCTGACAGAAGCTTAAGTGTAACTGAACAAATTACTCAAATTTTCCCTTCAAAATCATATTGATGCGGACGTTTTTCAAGCTTCATTTATTCTAGAAAAATCTATTGACAAAGTTAGATTGAATGCCATAAAACAAGAAAAAGATAACAGATTTTTTTTTTTGTCGAAAATTTAACTATGCACAGTTTGTATTCCTTTAATAGTTGTTTTTGAGACAAAAATGTATTTTTTGATACAGGACTTTTAATTTATGTATAATATTTATACCGTACATATAATATATACTTTTTAAAAATACTTTGAAATTATTTTATGCATATGTATAATTGTTGTTTTATTACATAGTTTCAAATTTAAATGTGTTAGATAAAACTTTCTCTTCGTGTATTTTGGGAGTTTTTTCCTACCCTTCTTGATAATTCGAAGTTTTTCATTGGTCCCTTCAACTTCGAATAATCAAAAGTCGACTGTATTTTAAAAATCCTAGTTCAACTCCGGTAGAGAAGTCCTAGCTATACATAGGCAAAATATTAATATTAAAGAAGCAGTTTTCATACAAAAATGTTTTGGAAATAAATAATTCTTTCTTCATTTTTTGTTAAAAAATTGCCTTTGAATAATTTTTTTCTTGAAATAATATTCTTAAAACAAATTTATGCATATATTCTAATTCAATGGTCATTCAAAATGAAAAAGTTGTTCATTTATACGTTTTTTCAAAGTCACCTTAGCCAGCCGTTGGTTAAGTTAGTTAAAAAAAGTTCAAATGTACTTTATTTCGAATTAAAGCATCAAATACTCTAACACAATTTTCTCATTGACGACTTGGTAATATAGCCTTATCTTGTATTTTTTACTTTAACCTTGATTTATTTATTGTTTAAAATAATTTAACTAGTTTTTACGGCACCATTTGACAAATTTTATAAAAATAGTTGAGAATCATAAAAAAATAGATGCCCACAGGGCCGGCTTTAGCAGTTTAGCCTCCCCGGACAAAAATGGGCCACCCCCGATTCTCTCTCCAAAGCAAAAAGTAATTAATAAAGATGCAAGAATTATTCAATTCTTGCGAAGAAAAAGGCAGCATATAAATACATAAAAAATACAAAATAATTCGAAAATAAGGACTTTATTACCTGTTATTATGTAAGTAAAATGTAAGATAAGAAATCACCCATTTCAGTTGGCCAATTCCTTCGAAAAAGAATCTACTGATGGTGGGGATCGCAAGCTTTTATTTTAACTTATTGTAACCACACTCCAGATTAAAATAAAACATCTCCTGTGGCTTTCTATCTACCAAAAACTCTTTGTTACTCCTGTCTCCTTTTGGACAGCTGACACCGGACATCATACGGGTGAAAGGAATGTCCGTTGTGACCCCTCTCCAGGATGAGGAAAAAGTTAATAGCGAAAGTTGTGTAAACTTATCAAATTTCATGATTGAACATATACTTCCGCATTGAACCCTTCAAGTTTCAATATAAAAGAAAACTGACATTAAACATACGGAGTACAAAATAAGGAAATAAGATACGTTGAAAAAAATTCTAAATTCACACTCAATAATATTTCATAAAACATATAAAAAATTTTGTAACATAAAAAAATATTTTCCAAATTCGATCCAAATGCGACTCTTAAAAATTTGCTGCCCCGGAAAGGGATCCGGTTTGTCCGGCAACTAGAGCCACCCCTGATGCCAGCTTTTGAATCTAACTCTAAGCATAAAAATTGTGCTCGTAATTTTCTGTTGATAAGGAAGAGTAAGGGAGCTAAGTACTTGAGTGCTCTTTTCCTTCAACAAATTGCGGCACTTTATAAAGAAAATGTTCCGAAGCACGTTTTATTCGCTTTTCTGGCATCATGTCATGTATTTTTGCAATGGATAACGATGTCTTTACTAACGTGACTTTTAAAATATGAGTCTTAGTTTTCTTCTTTTTTTCCCCCAGCGTTTTTTTTTCCTCTTTCTTATTATGCTTTTTATTTCTTTTTTCCTGTTTGTATGACAACTCGATACACGTAATTTGTTAAACTTACGTGCACATTGCGTGCACGATTTTATATTTGAATCCTTCTGTTTGTTGTTGTCATACTATTATGTGTTATTTCTTTTATATTTCCTATTCTTTTTAATATAATTATTTCCTATTATTCGATTGTAAATTTATACATTTTGCTTCAGGATATAGGATTTCGACCTCTAGATGATTGGATAATGTGTTCCAACCATTTAAAAAATTCAGTTGAATGTATATTCGCTTTATAATATAATAAATGTATGATAAATGTATTGGAAATATCATAGAAAATATATTGTTGTGTCCAGTGGTGCACAAGGAAATTTTCAAAGGAGGGGGGGGGGTCCAAGGTAGAAATTTCACCATTCTCGTATTCTCCATACGCCGCTCAACATATTCTATTCATATTTGATATGTTGAAACTGTGGGTAAAGATTGTATGCACTTTAAAGAGATTTTTCCCCGACATTTGCTTTAGATTTTTTAAAATTCAAATCTGAAGCTCTTTTTCATAGCTTTGGCGAGATGACATCGGATCTATTTTTGAATTTAAAAACTTATTTTTAATATAATTTTTTGAAATTCTAACAAGTTATCATTTCTATTATATTTATTTATCGTAATATTTATTCATTTGATTTCTTTTTATTGCATATTACAATACCTTTTCGAATAAATCATCTTAAAATGCACTCTTTCGACAGTTGCATTTAAGTTCTAGTATAACGGTTTGTATTTATAGTCAAGTTTCTTGTATGTATATAGTATGTATGCAAGTAGCGGACACAGGAATTTTTCAAGGGAAGGGGAAATCCAGGGTCGAAAGTCTACAATTCTCGTATCCTGCTTCAATACGCCGCCTAACACATTCTTTCGATTTTGTCGATTTTCGGGAAAAAATTAATTATTGAATAAGTAATAAACAGTAAAAAATTAATTATTGAATAAATAATAACGTTCAGTAATACAATTAATTATCAACAACAAATACTTAATTAGATTTTACATTTTCATAGTATTATAATCAATTGAATAAAAAAAAATAGGACTATGTATGGGGGGGTCCGAACCCGGTGACCTCCCCCTTCCTTGTGTGTTCACCACTCTTTCTGTGTTTGTTTCTTTTCTACACTTAATGCTTTTTGAAGGGTAGTTCCGCTTATAGGAACTGTTGAATCATTTTCGCGGTTAATTGGAAAACCAACCCAAATTCCGAAATCGAAAACCACGTTTTATAAGAAATGGAAATCGAATTTTCTCTCGGTATCAACTAATTTTGTCATGTTACATATACCTTATTTGGAACCAAATAGCGAAATGTTCAAAGTTCAACAACTTATCAGAAAAGTATTTCTCTATAATAGCATGCATGCCGTTGTCGGTTTTTGCTGTTCATGAGGTAATTCTGATTGGAAAGTTCTTTTTATTTTGTTTGCTCAACCGTTTGAAACTTTCAACGGACATATTTATTCAAAAATAAACCTCCCGTGAGTTCTCAAATATTTGTGAAAAACGTTATTTTATTTCACAACAACTATATATTTTGAAACATCTTGTGTAAGTTCTAAAGTCACTCTGTTTTTATATTTAAATGTTTGTATATATTCTCTTGCTGTAACCAAAGTAAGTGTATAACAATATACACCATTGATTTAACGTCTTATTAAATGGTATATTGAAAACAAATGTTTATTTTTGAAATGGTCTCCATTTTTACGCGCTCTCTAATTGATTGTAAATTACACAATTTTGTTGGTTCTCATATTTTCTTACGAAACAAGCATGGAAAAAGTTTTCCGATTTTAATAAACAATAAAAACCGACACAAAAATTTTTCTAAGTCTTCTCAAACCGTGAAACTATTTCTTACTAATTTAGAATTCCCTTTCTTTATCTATGTATATGTAATTCCAATTGTACATGTTCTCTGTATGAATTTTTATTATTTTGCACAGGCTAATACTGAAAATAAGATGTAACACGTAATGATTGTCTCATAAAAGTCTAATTACTATACTTTCATTTAATTATTACCAGATTTGTCAATAGATGTTTTAGTGAAGTTTTTTAAACCATTATTGTTAAAAAGCAAATTCAAAAAAAGTTGTTTTAAAATTTTTGTTACCTATTTTTGGTAGGAAAAAAATATTATTTAGAGAATCATTTATTATATAATTGGCTTTTGAACTTTAAAAAAAATTTGGTTAAACCATTCATAATTGCTGAATAATAACAATAAAAGAGATTCCATATTTCTTAAGAAGAAAAACTACTGCTTTTTCGTTATATATCCTTGATCTCTTATCATATCTTCCTTTTTGAAGATAATAATATGACATTGAATCAAATCAGTTTGACTTTAACAAACATATTTTTGAATTATAAATACATATAAATAAAATCTTAATCATATATTATTAAAGATCATTGAATATTTACAAAGAAAATTAGGTAGAATCTATTGCAAAATTTTTTAGAACACATTTCTCGCGCTTTCGCATAAAAAAATTTTATTGGAAAAAAAATTTAATATTTTAAAGAAAATTACATCTAAATTTCATTTTATTTTGCTTCCTAAATAAATAAACTATTCAGAAAATTGAAATGCCATCCAACTTCATTTAATGACTTTGTTTTTATTTATTTATTATCTTGAAATATATTAAACTTTTTATTGTAAAATAATGCCTAGGCTTACTAGGGTAACTGGCTTCATGAAAGAAGAGTACAAATGGAAATTACATTAAAAATGACAATGTTATATATATATATATATATATAACAATATTCTTCGTGAGTTTCATTCTGTCGTATGGTGTAGCGTTTTTAAATTCAATTTGAATGGTATCAGTAATTTCTTTTTATCTTGCGAATTGCAGAATCATTTTTAAAATAAAGAAGCATTTTTAATCTCATATATCTCCTATTGTTTCTTTTATTATAAATTAAGTTTCTCTCCCTCTGCTTTCCAGAAATTTAATTGTTTCCTTAATCATTTTATAAATGATTCCCCTCTTTTCATTGATATGCCATTGTTGATTGACATCATAAATTTTTTAACGGTCTGTAAATGTTCACCACGCAATTGCATATAAGCATACGAAATTATAAAACAAATTATACTGAGACATCTATGAGTTTTGTTATGTTGATGGTAGCTCTATCGCATCTAAGTGAATTAGTACAAGTGAAAAGTTTTCTGTACTTCTGTTACATCTTATTTAGGTATCCGACTACCCTAAAATTGACAATTTTGCCAAAAACTGAAAAATTTCTTATGATTTTTTTATAAACCATTTTATATTAGCTTTAGAAAAATACCAAGTTTATTATTTTCCGTTCGCTAGAACAAACACTACAAGTGTTTCAGTAAAAGCAGATGTCATTACTTTAAGCAAGATGTCATACTTTAAAACGCGTTTTACTCGAAATGTGATTTTTCGAAAATGTTCAAACGGGGCCAGCGATTACTAAAAAATTTTTGAAAATATCTAATTATAAATTTTTTTTTTGTGTATATTGTGTATAATAGTAGAAGTGTTTTAACCTTTGGATTTATCAATCGTTGTTTTATTACAAAATTTACAGATCCTTATGTGAATATAATCATTGTTATTTTAAGCAATTTAATATAATGACTAAGATAAATTGCTCTAGTTTTTGTAAAAATTAAAATATCTCTTTTCCTGAAGGTCATTTCAAAAATGAATTACATAGCAACACATCAGAATTAAGAAATTGAAAATTTGTTCATAAACTTTCGGTACAAAATTAGCCGCGTTTATGTTATTTTTTGTAAATTTTTACCATTTTAGTAATAATAATTTATTTTTCTCATCTTAATTTTGGCATATTTTTTAAACGTACTAAACAAATCTAAAAACAGCAAAATATTCCCCTTATCTCTATTTTTTCAAAAAAAAAAAAAAGTTGTCGCAATTATACCTTAAAATCTTATACTTTAACATACATTCGGATCTCTATTTAACGAAGTCGCTAAATTCTATAAAAAAGGCCGGTATGTAGAAAATATATTCATTTTCAATATACTTATCTTCTTGATTCCAAGAAAAAGTTCATAAAATAGAGAAATTCGCAAAATAGAGTTTCGTAGAGGTTCGACTGTATAGTTATCAACATCGTTTATCAAATAAAAAGTATAACAATTCAAAATATTTTAGGTTATTTATTTTGGTATGTATAAATTACAATTACTGATAGTAGTATATTATATTACCATCAATAATTGATAGACACAATTATCAGTCTTATGAGGCCTCGTTTAGTAATTGCCTTCACTGACGGTTCTTCAGACTCAGAGTGCAATTAGGGTGGATCTGGTGTCTTTCTTAAATACCCAGATAATACAACTTCAAATACAACAAGGTCTCCGCAGGGCAAATTGCTTCCAACTTCACGTGTGAGCTCATAGCAGTTAGGACAGCCCTAGATATTTAACTTACATGGACAGATATCGCTAATTCCGACGGCATCATTGTTCTCTCCGACCGTAGATCCGCTCTTGAGGCCATCATGAAAGGAAAAATGGGACTCACCCAAGAAATCAACTCTCTTTTACTTTCCATTGGTGCATTGGGCAAATCATGCACCCTCCAGTGGATCCCGGCCCATGTTGACATCGAGGGGAACGAGATGGCCGATTTCCTTGCCAATGAAGCCAGAACCCTTGAACGTGTAACTTCTACGACTACGGTCTTTGATGCCAACGCAGTCGCAAAACAAAAACTTTGCTCAAACCCACGAAAAAAATTCTCGCTGCCAGAATTAAATTATGGCCGATAAATTACAACAACAATAACCAGACTAAGGACAAAACATTTTAAGGGCATGAAGATTCTGCCTGATGGATCCAGATCATATGTGGAATGCAGGCACTGCCCAGGCAAGCAACTGGATCCCAAACATCTTTTTAACTGTCCTTCCATTGTTGGTGCCCTTTTTAAAATAGACAATGACTACAGCATGGACATCCTATACTCGGATCGTGCCATGGATGTTGCCACGGCAGTGGTTCACGCCTTTGGCAATATTCGACTCATTTCTTTATCTTTATTTTGTTATATACACAATACCTTTGCACTTTGTCATACACGACAACAACAACATCAATTATTGATATATTGTAATAAAAATTCAGTTAATTACGTTTTTTTTTTTTGTATAAAAAATTCTGAACATATTGAAGCTTGCTTTTTTTGCGCTGTTCCAAAGAATATTCAAAATAATAATAATTATAATAACAATAAAAGAACGCAGTGTAATTTTTTTTGTATAAAATTTTCGTCTCTTTAACTATAACTAGTTTATTTTATGCGTGATTTCGAGAAAATAATCTTGAAAACACTTTACAATACTATATAAAGTTTTTGAAGACTTTTCAGAATAATATATATAAAAGATTGTGGTACTCTATATTCTTAAAATCGATATAATTGATTTAAGAATTATAAAAAAAACACTTACAGAGTAAATATTTGTGAAAATACTTAGAGTGGTTTTATATAAAAGAATTTAAATTTAAAGAAAGGTTAATTGAAATATTTACCTAAAAACCTCTTAAAAACATTTTTGCCTAACATTATTATACATAAATTTTTAATTCTAATAACATTAAATCTATCGGCAGACCATTCAAACTGATGTTACTCTGTGAGCAAAATACCTGCACAAATTTTCAGTTGTTTGATCATAACGAATTACAGCTAAGTTTAAAAATTTATTTCAAGGAAACTAATTTAAGCGACGAAAAAAATCTAAAGTTTTGCATTTATTTTAAGATAGATTTTGTTTTCAAAAACGTAATAAGTTCTCCATAGTAGTTTTTACTGTAAGTTTATATGTGTATGCTGCTTTTCAGTTTCTCTTGGTGAACTTTTCCTTAACAAGAATGTTATTTAATCAAATTGGTTTTATTTATAAAAATAAAAATTTCTCACTTAAAATCTAAATTAAAGTTTTTTTCTTCTCTTTATATATCAAAAACCCATAAAAAAATTTCTTAGAATTACGGATTAATAGCAAATAGCTTCCTAATTTCCCCCTCCTGTTCTACCCCTAACGCCGTTTTATCAAATAGCCGTGCGTGCAGATTATTGCTACGGAAGTCAAATGTTTTTGGTTAACCGCACACACTTTGGTGGTATCATAAACGCATAAAAAGACACCATATTATCATAATTAATTCCGATCACTCAAGCGGAAACATGTATCGATGGTGTGGTTGCTCTTTTCATTCAAAGAGACCGCGAGAGAGAAGTGAATTGAACAGCGATACTCAACTTGCGGCCCACCGGGCTTTTTTATATAAGTGGCCCGGTCAAGGGTTGCGTGGCAGGAGCGGACACTTTGAAACTCATCGTGGTTTCAGCGGACACACTTCCCCCCATCTTAGAACAGATTCGATTACCGAATTACAAGGATAAATACATTTTTGCCAATCAAATTTAATTACTTGTATTAAATTGTTAAGATGTTATAGTGCGAATACATTTTAAATATAGCGAAATGTAATAGAAATAAAAACTTTCAGAGAAATATTTAAAAATTAATAGTAAGTAACAACATAATGAAAGGTATGAACGAATTTCATGAATTTTGTAGAAAACTGTATTTTAGAGTCAAATAAATATTAGAACAGGTGACATATATAGCCATACAATTAATTAGTTTCATAAATACTAACCAATGTTAGTTAGTATTTATTTACTTGTATTGTTTTTCTTTTATCTACTTGCATCTTGAATATTTTACTTCTAGTATTTATTTTTACTTCCTATCATGAAACTAATTAATTGTATGGCTATTGCTCCTGTTCTAATATTTATTTGACTCTAAAATACAGTTTTCCACAAAATTCCTGAAATTCGTTCATACCTTTCATTCTGTTGTTACTATTAATTTTTAAATATTTCTCTGAAAGTTTTTATTTCTATTACCTTTCGCTCTGTTTAAAATGTATTCGCACTATAACATCTTAACAATTTGATACAAGTAATTAAATTTGATTGGCAAAAATGTATTTATCCTTGTAATTCGGTAATCGAATTTGTTCTAAGATGGGAGGAGGGGGGAAATGTGTCCGCTGAAACCACGATGAGTTTCAAAGTGTCCGTTCCGCCCACGAAATATTATGTGTCCGCTCCTGCCACGCCACCCGGTCAAGGCCCATTGCTCTGATAAATTAATTTATTTATGAAAATTTGGTGATAAATTCTTTGTTAAAAAACCAAATATATCAATTTTGTTTTTTTGCTGTCGGTGTCGTATGGGTGCGAATTGATATATTTTTTTTTCTGGTTAGGTAGAATATAGACAACAGTGGAGTAGTGACTTAACTATCTTTCATATCTTGCTAGGGAAAAACATTCGAAGAAAACAGATTGTTTCAAGACGACTGGGAAGTTAACTATTTTGTAGTGAAGAACAAGCATGGTTCAGTAATTGTTTGATTTGTCACGAAAGTAATTGTCATTTAAAAAATACCAATAAACAGGAATCGTTCAATGACACTTTTCCTCGAAGATCTCTTTCATGAGATGATAAATAGGTTTTCTTGAATAATCTTTACAACAGCAAAAAAAATGTTTTATCAGTGGTAATGTCACAGCGGTAACAAATGCACCCTATGAAAGTTATTATATTATTGGTAATCATATGAAACCGTTTACTGAACCAGAAATTGTGAAAGAGTGATTCTTAAATGCTTCCAATTTAGAAAAATTTAGTGACAAAAATAAAAAATAATAATTAAAAAAGCATAATAGAAGTTTTTGCTATTTTTATCAATTTCCAAATTTTAAATTTTCTATGTTATCTTGTTCTTAAAGCGTTTAATAGCTAAGATATGTATGCGGCCCTCAAGAAAAAAAGGTTGAGTACCTCTGGAATAGAGAGATGTTCGTGCGATTACTGTTATACTTCATAAAATATCAAGAATAATTTTGAAGTTTCCTTTTCTTTTTGAAGCCTTAAAGTTTTAGAATTTTTACAATGATAAAAAAAAAAAATCGCTTAATGTTTCTTACAGTGAACGTTGAGTTATTATGCCTTAAAATAATAACTTAACATTCCATTATTTAAAGCAGTGGTTTTCAAACCGTCGACTCATGGAACCCTGGAAACTATAAGGTGTTTTTTCGAGGAACTCCGTTGAAAAAAAAACATTCTTAGAAGAACTCATAATATCTAAGGCTGTTTTAGCCATATGTACGAGAGCGTAAACTTTTTTTTTTTAACTCAGAGCACATTTTCGGACAGAAAAAATGTCTCAAGTTTATTAAAAATTTTGTGACATTGTAACTCAAGCATTTGTTTATAATATAGTGTTTTTAAAGTTTCAAAATATTTCATAAATAATTAGTTTTTCCTTTTAACATGTCATGGATAGCTCATTTAACATTTGGTATAGAGAAAATGCGAAACACATTTTGTTTTAGCCATATTAGAGCGTACTTTTTTTTTTTTTAACTCAGAGCACATTTTCGGACAGAAAAATGTCTCAAGTTTATTAAAAATTTTGTGACATTGTAACTCAAGCATTTGTTTATAATATAGTGTTTTTAAAGTTTCAAAATATTTCATAAATAATTAGTTTTTCCTTTTAACATGTCATGGGATAGCTCATTTAACATTTGGGTATAGGAGAAAAATGCGAAACACATTTTATAAAAGAAAAAAAAAATGTGTCAACTCAGATAAAAATGAGTAGTATGATAAAATAAGTGATTCTCTACAGGATAATGAAGCCATAATATAATATTAATGATCGAATACTTTTATAAATGGAAAAAATATTCCGAATTTGGGTCCTATTCTCTAAAATTACCCTAAGATCAGCCTGAAGGTAGATCAAAACATGTTATAGGTACTTTAATTAAAAACAATTAAAAAAGAAAAAAATGCATTTTTGTATTAAAATTTTTTAACATAATATTAATATAATTTATTCATTAATTAGTGCTCTCCAGGTATCTCATTTTTCTTTTTATTACAAACGATTGAAGTCTAGGTCTGATGAAAACATCTGCAGTCACATTTCATACTCCGCGTTAATTTGCTTCTATATTTTATTTTTGCTGCCACATACGTTGAAAAATATTTTTAACTCAAACGCTTTGTTGAGAAAGGCATTAAAATGTTTATAACTGTGTGTGAAACATCTGCGTATTCTGCAGTCTAAAGTTTAGGAGCTTGGTTAAGTTTAGACTTTGAATCTGTAGATATGTCGGTATTTATTTATACGTTTGTTCTTTCTTTGACAAGCCTTCTGATTTATCCATTTATGCTTAAAGCACGCGACTTTTGCGAAATTTAAAATTTTATTTTATCCATAAAGTATTTGCTTATGTTTATTTTTACAAGCAAACTGCTTTTAAGAATTCAATCTTTTATCAAATTTAAAATTTTGGCGCATTATTTACGGTGCATCAGGGGTGTTAATTTTATCCTTAAGGCTGAAAACGTAAACAATTTTCGAATAGATATAATTCTTTGAGATTAAATCTAAATAATTCTCATCTCTTACACACTATTTAGAAAAGAATGAGGTTTCAAAAAAAGTATAAAATGTTTAAAAAAAAAAAAAAAAAAAAAAAAAAAAAAAAAAAAAGAATGAGGTTTCAAAAAAAGTATAAAATGTTTAAAATACAATCATTTTAAAAATTATAAGCATATGAAAATAAGTAACATTTCTATAATAAATATCGAGTAATTTTTACGTTGCGCTTGCTATTTTCTAAAATAGTAGCCTTTGATGTATAAAACTTTGTAGAATTATAAAATGAATCATACACTTTAAACCCTACCTAATTTTACTATTATATATATTTTTTATTTCAAAATATTTGAAAAATATTGAAATTTTTAAAAAAATATAATTTATTATTATATTTATATAAAAATAGCTAGTGTGTAATAAGGATACATTTAACTTTATAAAACAACTTATTGCTAGTAATTAGAGTTACTATTTTAGAAAATATCATGCGCAACGTAAAACTGAATTAATATTTCTTATTTTCATATGCTTATAATTTTTAAATTATGATTATTTTTTAAACATTTTACTCTATTTTGAAACCTCCTTCGTTTATGAATAATGTGTACAAAATTCGAACTATTTAATTTGAATTTCAAAGATCTATATCTATTTGAAAACTGTTTATGTTTTCATCCCTCGAGACAAAGTTAACTTCCCTGAGACCCCAAACAAGTAGTATCTCTTGCGAAATTCCTGTCAAAGTCCCAGGGTGTCCTAGGTTCTTAACTGAGGTTGGTTTAAAGAAAAAATGTTTGAGGAAAGTTAGAATCGATTATGTTGTGAAATTGTTTTGCTAACACATTATATCGGACATCTCAATAAATGTTTTGCAAACATTTATTAACTTTAGCAAACTTAAACCTTAAGAACGCCTAGTCTTCAAAGCTTACGAAGTCTTTAGTTTTTGAAGTAGTAATGTAAAATACGAAAGCAATATAGTGGCCACCTTAAATGTCTTTCCTCTGATAATGGCAGAAAAATGAACCCCGCTTGAAAAAAAATCCAGTGGCCATTCAGCTTTACCTAATCGAATTCTGGGTTGCATCAGACTTTCTGAGGGAGATTTATACCCGATCCCCTTATTATTATAGACTTTTCGGAGGGCAATAACCTTCTGGGATCAGCAACAACAACAGCGAAGTTGATTTGCTGTGTAATGTATTTTTTTTATCTCTAATGGGCTGTGCGGATTGGTGTTTTACCATTGCAGACCTAGTACATTCCATTGAAGCTAGTGAGTGTGGAACCATATAGGTGGATAACAAATACCACAAGTAATTTGGATGTCCAGACTCCTCTCCAGAGGGAGACACCTGAGTGCTCTGTAATATTTAGTCATACATTTTTACTTTATGTTAATACTTTGAGCAAGTTGTTTGAAATATATATTAAATGTATAGTGGTTAGCGTACTTGACTGCTGTGCCGTAAGGCTTGGGTTTGAATCCTGGAGAAGACATGTATATTTGTAAATGAATAGTGCCTTTGCGCACGCGCGCAGCATGGAGGTACTTTAAATAGCCATCGAGCAGCAAATCCTCTCGTAAGGTTGGTGAAAGGGGAAGAGAGGTCGGAGACCCCTGAACCTCCCCCAGGGTGTTCACCCACAAAATTGGGGTGGAACCGAGCTAAATCGTACTGTAACTTGAATGGCGCTCAAGGCTACGGCGTAGTACATCTTGCCCCTTGCCATGATGAATTTCGTGGGCCTGAATCTGACGCAGTCGAAATCAGGTGGCATAAGAAACCAACAACAACATGTGCTACTAATTGTAAGTTTATTTGTTATCAAAATATTCTTTGGACAATATTTATGGATCATTTATCATTTTGCACTAATAGTATAAGGTATTTGAAATATTTAACTGTCCGTTGTTCGTGTTTACGCATTATTGGATTATTTTTAGCTTAGATTCATGTGTGTTACTTAGTAATTAATTTATTCAAGCCATCTATTATTAAAATGTAGCTTTACCTTTTTAAGGGAACATTGTTATACTAGATTTTCTGAACATTTATGTATCGTTAAAACTCAATTTGTTTTTATTTTCGAATTATTAAATTATATTACCTCTAACTCGTATACATTATAAGTTTATCATAATAGAATACATCAAACCTTAAAAAAGTTATTTTTAAGGGGTTCTCAGGGATTTTAACTTTCTCTAGAGGGCTGGAAATATAAATATTCAAATATATATAACTTTTTGAAAGTAAAATTAAATTATTCGAATCTTTTACACATTATTTATAAAGGAATGGGGCTTCAGAAAAGTTAAAATGTTTAAAATATAATCATAATTTAAAAAATTATAAGCATATGAAAATAAGAAATATTAATTAAGCTTTACGTTGCGCATGCTATTTTCTAAAGTAGTAGTGTGAATTATACTAGAAATAAGTTGATTTATATATATATATATATATATATAAAGTTAAATGTATCCTTATTACACCGTAGTATTTTTAAATAAATAGCAAAATAAATTATATTTTCTTAAAAATAAAAAAAATTACATTTTCAAAATTTTTTTTCAAAAATTTTAATATTTTTCAAATACTTTGAAATACAAAATATATATTATTCTTAAATTAATAGGGTTTAAAGAGTATGGTACATTTTATAATTCTATAAAGTTTTATATATCAAAAGCTACTATTTTAGAAAATAGCGTGCGCAACGCAGAAAATTACTTAATATTTATTACAAAATTATTTCTTATTTGCATATGCTTATATATATACGGTTTTACTATTTATTAATTTTGCATCATCTAAAGACGTTTCCTAACATAAAAATAAACAGCACAAAGTATAACTATTTCTCAACAAAAATTTTAAAAAATTTAAATTGTACATATATTATGTGTTTTTAAACATATTTATTAAAATAAGAAATAGGCAACGTAAAACATAAGTATTTCCCTTCATTATAATTAAAAGGGGTCTCAGTGGTGTTAACTTTTTCTGGAGGGCTGAAAATATAAACAATATTCAAATACCTAGAACTCTTTTAAATTAAAATTAAATAATTTGAATCTCTTACACATTGTTTATAAAGGAATGAGGCTTCAGAAAAATGTAAAATGTTTAAAATATAATCATAATTTTTAAAATTATAAGCATATGAAAATAATAATTTTTTTTAAAGAAATATTAATTAAGTTTTACTGCTCACATGCTATTTTCAAAAGTATTAGCTTTAATTACTAGCAATAAGTTGATTTATAAAGTTAAATGTATCCTTATTATACCGTAGTAAATTTAAATAGAATAATAAATTATATTTTTTTAAAAATAAAAAAAAATTATATATTTTCAAATTTTTTAAAAAAAAATTTCAATATTTTTCAAATATTTCGAAATACAAAAGACATATTATTCTTAATTTACTAGGGCTTAAAGAGTATGATACATTTTATAATTCTACAAAGTTTTATGCATCAGAGGCTACTATTTTAGAAAATAGCGTGCGCGCAGTAAAACTTAATTAATATTTCTTATAAAAAATTTCTTATATTCATATGCTTATAATTTTCTAAATTATGATTATATTTTAAACATTTTACACTTTTCTGAAGCATCATTCCTTTATAAATAATGTGTAAAAGATTCGAATTATTTAATTTTAATTTAAAAGAGTTATATGTATTTGAATATTTTCAGCCCTCCAAAAAAGGTTAACACCCATTAGAAAAGATAACCTAGTGCCGTGCTCTACTTTCAGAATCGCAAAATCATGGGTATAATGTGTGACTTTCAATTTGACACGATTCTGAGTGCTCAATTGTAAAAAAAAAAAAAAAAAAAATTCTTTGCGGACTCGAAATATTTTTTATAAGAGGAAAATTTTTTTACTTATACATGTAGAACCAAAAGCGTTAAGCAGAGTACTTGCTATTTTCTCTCTGCAAACAATTCAATCACTTCATCAATGACACTCAGCAACTGCAAATTTATCTTTAATCTTTCAGATTTTTTCATAATTCCGTAATGTCCATCATTCTGAAGACGTTTGTCAAATAAGGCTCATTACAAATGTATCAACTTCCTTCCACTCAAAAATTGACATATTTGTAGAGTAGTGCAGAGGGATACTGAGAATTGTACCACGTGCCACATGTAGCACGCGTTCCATAAGTTCCCGACCTCTGTAAATGATTATTCATGACTATACTGTTTTGCTGTTTTTGCGAATTGTGTCGTACACAATATATTCCTCACAAGTAATGTTGGAAGCATTAACATAAAACAATTTAAATTTTTCTAGATGGAAAAAAAAACTGCGCTATTAGTCGATTGATGTAACTCATATAGCATTTTATCATGCGGTCTATTTTTCATATAAGTAGACCGCATATATATGTATATATAATATAGATAGGGTGAGAGTGTGAGAGAGAGAGCTAATAGTACGAATTGAAAAATATGTATATAAATAATATATATTTATATATCTTGTTCAAATTTTCAATCGTTAATAAAATACTTTCTATTCATCCAATAAAGTTCAAATAAATTTTTTAAAACTTTTAGCGGATGACACTTGATGTGAATACAGTTTCTTCAAATATTTATTCATTAATTACCGGTTAGTTAGCTAAATTAAAGTAATTACCGGTTTTAGACGCCAATTTAGATTCGTCTCCATTGTTATAGCATTGTAACTGTTAAAACAATGGCAAAAGTTGGCGTCGGTTTTTCAGCCAAACTGTGAGTGCATTGTTACAACACAATGCAGACAAATCATGCTCTTTTTCCAATTCCTCCTATTAGTTTACTCTCTCCCTATATATATATATATCTTCAAATTTTCAATCGTTGATAAAATACTTTCCAGTCATTCATTCTAAGCAAGAATTGACTTTAGTTTTTTTTTTTTTAAACAAAATTTCTTGTTTTTAACATGGATTGTCTTTGCAGAGTTTTAACTTTCCGAAAAAAATTCTACTGCATTTAAGGATTATTTATTTATTTTTGCAATATATAGCTGTAAAATCAGGAAGTGAAAGCAAAACTTGTAAGTTTTTTTTTTTTTATGAAAAAGTTAACAGATGTCTACGTATATTTAAATGTTCACGTAACACAATAATACTTGGTAATTTTGAACCAGTCAAATGAAACAATCGTTATCAGGAATGGTAGCCCGACATGTCAACAAGATGATCTTAATCTCGACCCAGATTTAACATGCCCCATCTTTACTAACGGTCTTTGCAAGAACGAAACGAAAACGGAGTCTATTGATTTGAAGTTAGTTGCTTTACCAATCTGCCAAGGTTGATTGAGGTTCATACAAAAGGAAAATTTTTCTTAAATCTTTTAAAAATTTCTATAATTTCTTATTACTTTGTATTTTAACAACGATCAGAATCGTGATTTTGAAAAAGCGAATAAATGGATATTTTTTTGTTATTTAATGTCAGTTGAATAAGAATATAGATATAAAGTTGTTGTAAAAATATTTCTACAACACAAAAAGAAAATAATAAGTTTTGCTTTTGAGTGGCTAAAAATATTTGTAAGACTTTATTTAGAAGAATTCGATACATTTTGGTTCTGAGTCGTTAAGGAGGGTACCAACCTAGTTGCTGACCATGTCATCTCATTGTATTATAATTGCTTAAACTTTTTTTAGAGTTATTGAGATAGGTAAAATCTTGTTTTAGTGTACTGCATGGCAGCAATTTTTGAAATTGTGCCAAAATAGCACCAAATAAAGTTGCCAGAGATTACGGAACTATCGATTTCTGTTGTTGTGTTGTTGTTACTCATGCCACCTGTCTGACGTAGTCATCACGAAATTCATCATGGCATCGGGCTAGATTGTACGTCTGTCGTTAGCCGTAGCTTTGAGCACCATGCAGGTGAAAGTACAATTTGGGTCGGTTCTACCCCAATTTTGAGGAAGAACACCCTGGGAGTGGGCAGGGGCCTCCCACCTCTCTTCCCCTTCCACCAATTTCACGAGAGGAGTTAAGGCTTGACGGCTATTTTGAGTAGCTCCATGCCGCGAAGGGGGGTACTATACATTTACAAACATCCATGCCTTCCCGGGATTCGAACCCCGGCCCTACGGAACAGCAGCCAGCGTCGCTAACCACTACACCGGATGGACGATCGGTTTCTAGTTTTGAGCATAAGCCGGCTGTGTTTGTCATCGACCTTGAAACCCCAAGATTGCGGTTTGGACCCTGGCCCACGACGGGGGAATTTCATGATGAAGAAAATCGACCACGCCCGTGTTGTATGATTATGCGGCATGTGAAAGATCTCTAGTGCTTGTTTGGTTTGGGTACTCTCTGCAAAATTGAATCCTATCACAGTTTCGCCTTTCCTCCCTCTGGGAAGGAAAATGGGCGTCAAAATTACCTGCGGTGATTGGTATCCGCCTATAGGGTGCCGCACTAAAAAGAGATACCAACTTCCGGGGAATGTACTAGGTCTGCAATGGTAAAACACCAATCTGTAGCCCATTAGAAATATAAAAAAGTTTTGAGCATAAAAAAAGGGCTGCTTATTTGGAAAACTAGTCGCTCCATTTGGCGACAAAAATAAACCTGCCCTAAGCAATGCAGTAATATAGGATTCGACCACACAAGTTTTCAAGTATAAAACAAATTAAGTAAGATTTGAATATATATACGCCATAATAAATCATAATCGTTAGAAGTAAGGGTTTTTTCCCCATCTTACTGCATGTCAACGATTAATGGACAAAATTTTACAATATATAATTTATTTCATTCAAATGAAATGGTGGGTTTCAAATAAAAAAGGTATGTTTGTTGCAATTCCATGATTAGTTCTTACGCGTTTTCGGGGACAAAAACAAAATTAATTGAAATTCACCCAAGGTCGCCAATGACATACGGTTGAGGTATACGAATACGCGTTCGGAGCCCTTCTTCTAAAAAACATCTCTTAGAAAAAAACTTAGACTATTTGTAACTTCAGTTTGTATGTAAATAAACTATGCTTATGTAATGTTTGCAATAAATTATTTAAACTTCTGAAAATAGGTAAATTTAGAAGGAATTTTGAAGAAAATTTAGGAACATTCAAAAAATTATACATAAAAATCTATTGACCCAATTTGCATAAATTTAGTATCAAAATAATCATTAGATATGTATCTAAGGCCTATAGTAAAGTCTTTTGGTTACAAATGTAAATACAAATTCCAGAGCTAGTTGCACAGCCAATAGAAGAAATTTGCCATTTTTTACAATACCGTTACACAAATACTAAACCATAATTTATAATGATTATTTTGCTACACGACCTAGAAAACATTATGAGAAAAAAAGGTACGAAGTATCAAAGATATTTATCTGTAATATTTTGAGTTATCAGTTTCAAAATTTTCAAAATATGCGGGGAAAAAATTTATTTCGAAAAATATGCATTTTTAGTACTATTTATATCGCATATTTCTTTTATGCACTTACACAATTACTTAAAATTCTCCAGTTTTACAGCTTATACTTCTGTTTGTTCATTTTTAATAATATTCCATTTTTTAGTTAATCTATTTTTTTTCTGTTAACTTTCGCCATTGACAGAGAGTGTCTTTTAAACTCTGTTTCTCAAATTACATCAAGTTCTGCAAAATTTTTCATTGTTAATACCAGTAGTCTAACGGAAATGTTCCAATGTGTCTAAGAATTCCTGTGAAATCTTTAAAATTTTAATGCCATATTCATGGCTAACCCAAACATAGAGTCTTGCACAACATTAACTTTTCTTTCAAAACACACAGAACAACCTATAACTAAATCATATGACATAAAAATCCTAAAAACAATATTTTATTATTATTTTTTTCCTGGAACATATGTAGGTTTCAAAGAATTAATTAGCATTTTGATTCATTCACATGTTCATAGGCATGTTTAAATCGGTACTCATTTTTTCAATCTCGGAAACTGAAATTTTATTACGGTACCTATTTGCTTTGTACCGACATTTATAGAAATAATTTTATTGTTTCCCATTTAAAAAAATAATACGAGCTTTCACTGATATTCTATTAAATAAAGCAGATAACTTTTTTTTGCAACTAATCAGAGCTTTTATCAAATCAAGTTGAATTTAAAAAAAAAGTATCGCTAGATTTAATTTTCAAATACTTCCAAAATGCGTAGTTATTTTTTCTATTTTAATCAAAAGTTTGTTATAACTATATATTTTTTTAAAAAAAAATATGGTATTTAAATCCTATTTGACGAGTTTAAGGGCATTTATACGCTGACTTCAGGTTACTTAAATATCCCCCCTTCCGGTTTCTCTCGCTTTATTAATTCTTTAATATCGTGGCTTGTAAGTGACCTAGAAACAAAATAAGAATAGTTTTATAAAGCTTAACAAATGCTTTATTCTGTAAAATGTGATTTTTTTTGCAAAAATTGATCATTTAAATGTATTTGTATACCTTAATAATAAATAAAGTTTTCAGGAGAAAATTTGTAGAAGAATGAAATGAAAAATTATTGTTGGGCTTTGATAAGCTAACATTTAATTACCTTATTAACAGATCATTAGGGCTATAAAATTCCTTAATTGTGCAGAATCAATATGTTCATTATGTGCATGTTGTATATACATTGAACTTTGCAAGTTTTATTATGAATTATAACTTAATTTACAATGGATTGTAAATAGACCGTTCCATTTGTGAGGGAAATATGAAAATTTATTATAACGACAGTGTTAATTTTTTCTAAAAAAAAAAAGAATTTAGTACGAAGTGTGACAAAAAAAAAAAAAAAAAAAAAAAACCGAGACTGGTCCAATCAATCATTGTATTTTCAGAATCAATTCTTCGGGGCAGTATTACCGTCAAAGTAGTTAGTTCCCTTCAGCATTCGGTGCTGCCATTGTTGGTAACAGTTCTGGAACGAGGTTTTTGGACGGCCCTACAGGAGATTCTCCGTTTTTTCCTGAACTTCTTCAACTGAGGTAAAATGGGTTCCCATTAAGAAAGATTCAACAGTAGGGAATAAAAAAAAGTAGCGTGGGACCAAATCAGGTGAATAAGGAGGATGCTCCATCATAGAAATATTTTTGCTGGTCAGAAACTGCTTGACAGATAGGGCCATGTGAGCGGATGTACTGTCTTGGTGCAACAGCTATCCATCATTCCACAATTCTGGCATTTTTTTTCCGAATTTTTTCACGAAGTATTTTTGGTACTTCAACGTAGTACTGTAGATTAAAAGACTGACCACTGATGTGAGGGGAACCCTCTCACTTCACGCATTTTGGCTGTAATCACTGACCTTGACCACCCAGCAGGTTCATCAACTTCCACACTGACCCTTCCCCCAGAAAACCTCTTAAGGCATTTAAACACATGTGAGCGAGACAAAGTTTCGTCTCCATAAGCCTCGGATAATATTTGAAATGTTTTCATGGCTGATTTATTAAATTTCACAAGAAACTTGATGTTGATTCTCTCTCGACATTTTCCCTGCAGAATTCAGTTGTACGTTTTCATTCAATGGCATAGTACTCCCAACTGGCGTGATCGATTAAGGCGAAAATGACCACATGGATAGAGGAGGTGCGTGGGATGACGCCACCCAAACAGTTGTTGCAAATCCACTCTTTTTTTCAGGCTACAAATTTAGTTTCATTTGTGTGTGTTCGTCACACCTTGTATGAATTGAAAATAATTCTTGGCTTCCTTGTTAAAAAAATTATCATAAGGATACAGTTTAAAATTGCTAGAAACAAAACTAATTTTTCAAATTCTCGTTTTTACTTCATCTAACTTCAATTAAGAAAAACACTTTCAATTAATTGACTGTACTTTATGTAACAAGCCTTCATTAGTCTTATAAAATGTTTTCGATAGAGCATTTTTGTGCTCCATTTAATCAAAAGGTCCGAGGAAATTTTTTCAAAAATGTTTCAAATTATTTTTAAAATGCACAAAACTTTAAAAAAAAAACAAAAAAAAAAAACTGGCATGTTTATTTGTGTATGGAAAGAAACAATGATGTTTTCAAATTTCCCTTTAACAGCACCATCTCGGCCAGAGGTTCACAAACTTTTTTGTCGCATAGACCTCTTGCCATGTTTTTGGGTTTGCGGTAGACCCCTGCTTAATTAATATTGAATTTTTGCAAATTTATCAAATTAAATGTCTTTTTGACAGCTGGTACTATTACTCCTGCTTTAAAAGAATTAAATTTCGAACTGTAATGAAGTATAGTGTTTAAAATTTATAAATCACATATTAATTAATTAAATCGAAAGTTAATTAATAAATAAAACTGTTAAAAACAAACTTAACAACAAACAAATTATTTTAATGGGAGGAATGAATCTCTTGCACTACAATATCAAACTTTCAACATTTGGTGTCAACCATGTCTGGTTAAACCTTAAATCTCCTCTGTTAGTACTGTCCAGTTTTTTTTTACTTTCTTTCCTTCCTTTCTTTATGTTTGTTTCGAGATTGGCAATGTCGATGAAACTCCTTCACACTAGGAAAAGCAATGAAAGGTTTCCTCACGATATTCCATAAGTCGGGACAAAGAACAGGTTTGACTTTTTAAAGCCAAAATTGCTGGCATCCGTTTCTAAACTTTAAGATCTTTGTTAGTGCTTATTGTAATGTGACATTTTTTTTCAATATGATCATATGAATTCATTGCCTACTGTGGTATTTCCATAGTCAAAGCATTCTCAAACCTGGTTTAAAATTCTGAATAAAAGGTATTTAAATGTTGAACGTAGGTTAAAACGTTCTAACAAATTGTCTGTAACAAATTTAGAAAATTTGGGACCTCCAGTATTATACTTCATTAGCTTAACTCAGGAAAGAAAAGCTGAAATGGTTCGTGTTTTAATAAAATTTATGCTGTCACCTTGAAAATGCAAATTAACCTCATTAAATTTAGTAAATAAATCTGTGAAATAGGTAAAATTTGGTTTCCACTTGGTTATAAATTTTCTTTTAAAATTAAAGTCACGATCTAGTTTATTGGGAGCCACTACCATAGACCCCCACTTACACCTCATAGACCCCCAAATTAATTTTTGGCTGACGTAGACCCCTTGGAGGTCGTCATTGACCCCTGGGGGTCTATATAGACCACTTAGGGAATCACTGATCTAGGCATAGAGAGGAATAACGGCTCTTCGATCATTTAATTTTTGCTCCATATTATCAACAGTCTCTCATGATGGTGGTTTTAAATAATTTTCTTGTCCAAATAGAGATAGATAATGGTGTTACTATATTGAGCACATCAAGGAGTTTTTTCGTTAATTTTTAAATGAATATCTGCAAAGAATATGGCTTAAAGTTTTATTCTTCTTATTTTGAAAAATGTTGAGGCATTCCCAACAGTTTTTCGAATTGCGGATGTTTGAAATGTTTTTGAACCTTGAATTTCCAATTAAATTTAGGATTATGAAAAGCTGTAAAAAAATCTTGTACAATTTTGACAAAGAAAACTATAAAGTAAAATCCCGGGAAAAAATAATAAAAGCTGCAATAACGCATAATTAGGTGGGGGGATCTAAAATTTCAGTTGGTAATTTTTTCGTTTCGCCGGCGTAAGCGAAGAAGTCACCAAAAAAGATACAACCGATGCCAAACGGAATATTCCCTCTGGTAATCTTTTGCCACTTTCAAAACAAGTCACGGTCTTTTCTCACCAGAAATATCTTTTTCATAATTCATGAAAAATGTAAGAAAATCCAATGATAAAACTTACAAAATGTGTATATTGTGTGTTGTCGCCAATAACGCCTACTTGGCGAGATTTGTGCCGGTGAAGCGGAAAGGTATCTCTCATTCAGTTGTATTTTCATTAAAATAAACCTACATTAAAAATAAAAAGTAAAAGTTAGTCATTAGCCCCTTGATTTATAAATAAAATGGGACTGACCGTGGTGGCCTGGTGGTAAAGGTCACGGACCCGTAGGCGACGTATCATGAGTTTGAGTCCGAGTGCCACTGAAGACCTATCTTGCACAGGGGCTGATGCTCTTTAAATCTGTCGATTATCTATTATTTATTCAACCTAAATATCTGTGCGCGATTTATACATTTTGATGTTTCAATTATTTAAATAGGAATTTTGTTGGCAAAACCACTATGTTCTAGATTGAAATGCGCAATGTCGGATATGACTATGATATTTCTTTTTTCCCCCTGCTCTATATTATTTTTTCTATCTGTAAATAATTACGTTGTCTTGACAACAGAAGTTGCATTTAGAAAATAAGTTTACGTTGAAACGATTAATTTACACTGTCTCTTTTTTTTCATTCTGTTGAAGTCTGGAAAATCCACTTCAAAATAAAAAGAACCAAAAAAAAAAATTCATTCCTTTAGAAAACAGAACTTTAAAACTTACCACTTTATTTGTCTAAAATTTGTGTAAAAATACATGCGAATTCCGATCACATGTAGTTTTTTTGCAAACTTGCCAACTTCCACCCATTCCCGTACAGGTGATTGCCAAAATGATGGAAACACCTTAGATTTATATATATAAAAACCCATTGTTAATGCGGTGGTGGACCTCCTTTGGCATGCGATACAGCTTGGAGTGCCTCTGAGAATTGTACCACGTGCTACATGTGGCACGCGTGCCATAGGTTGCCGGCTTCTATTCTATGGGATGGATTCTACATCAAAAATCTGTTTTCTGAACATATTTGCCCAAGTTCATTCGGAACATCTCATAAGTGATCTCATGGTTCACTGAGCGGTAGAGATTGGAAATAAGGAGAGTGAGGTGAGTGAATATATTAACGTCGCACTGTTCAGCTACACGAGGGCTTTTGGCGACGGTCCGCGTAATTTTGAACCATGGTCAAGTGACGCGGACGACACCTGAGCTGGCAGCCCCCTCTCCTAGCTACCACACCACACCAATGGGAGGACGTTTGAACTCTCGACAAATTTAACGTGCATCGCTCTCCTACACGGCAGGGTCTTCAATGGTACTGGGCTCGAACTCATCACGCGCTAGCTATGATCCGATACCTTGACCACTTGGCTACCGCGGCCACAAAATAAGAAGAAAGGAGATATGAACTAGGAGATTCCTCATTTCTCGTCTAGGATGCTACATAACAGCGACTTTTTAAAAAAAATTTCTTATATAGATTTCATGCAGAAATATATCAGAGACAGAACTATTTACGTATAACACTGCAGTTGAATGTCCTACAAATATTTCATGCCAGTTTTTTTTTATTAACTTATTTTTCGTGTCCTCTAGATCAGTGGTTCCCAAACTTTTTAAGCCCATGGACCCTTTTTATAGTCAAAACTTTCCCACGGCCCCCTTTTTAACACGCTTTTATAAGTTTCACTTGCATGTAACGGAATCTTGGAACTCGATTTTTACCCACTTTAAAAGGTCGGATTTATTTGAAATTCTGCACACTTGGACCTGACAATACAATAATTTCATAATTTTGTTCCATTGTCCTTATCAGGATCGTCAGGAATAACGATAATCAGATTTGGCGACTTATTGCGTGTACCATTTTCATATTTGGCAAATGATTCCATACACCATTTCCAGATTTAGTAACGAATTCTAGATTTAGCGACTGAAAGAATAAGGTGTAACCCTAAAAGCGAGTGTTTTTAATTTAAAGCTAATTATATGCAAGTGTAAAATACATTTGTGGTAAAAAGAAATAAAAAAAGTGTTCTTTATGTGAGAAAGTGGAGGGTGGGTAGGTGTTAGCAATTGTTTACCATAATATAAACATTTTTCTGAAACTAAAAATAAAAAGACTCGGAAATGTGAAAAAAAAATTTGTTTCAACTGCTAAATGTTTTATATTTTTATAAAGCTATATGTTTAGAAGTGATGATAAGAATTAACAATACAACAATACTTTTAAAAGAGGATAATACGATTGACATTAAAAATTACCATGTTTTTATTAATTCACTTTCTTGAATGTCTGTCTGTGTGGAATTTTGTAATTGATTTTAAACTGTGTGACTTTTTAAAGTCAAAATTTCCCAAGTAAAAAGCTGTAGAAATGCATAGTATAAAAATTACAAATTTTAAAAAAAACATTTTTTTGAAGAATTATTTATATTGAAACTATAACTTTTGCTTAAAATAAAATTAAAAAAATAATGACTTGGATAAACTTGATGAGAAGTTATGTTTGTATTTATGCCCGTCTCAATGTTTGTGAGTAACAACCGCAAATCTCCGCTAGCACTAGTTTTTAGTCGGTTTCTTTTTGTGTGTGTGATGTCGTTTTTTTTCGCCACGAATCCACGTTCAACCCAATTGGAAGACGGGAAAGTAATCAACAACATTTTCACTATAACCATAATTGCAGCATATAAAATTAGGATCTGTTTTTGTAACCACAATGTGGGGTATCCTTGTTCAAACATTGGTTTAACCAATGTTTATACAATGTTTATACCATCTTATTGAAATATCCTCTCTTGCGGATATTTCAAATAAGATGCTTCTGTTTATAGTATGTATTCCATCCTGTGTTTGGGAACTGAGTTAGTCCACGCGCAAAAGGATTCAATACCCAGTCAGGAATATCCAAGTGAATTATTGTTATTTGCTTAAATTTCCATAAAAATAAAAATAGATCAAAATTTTTTTTATTTTATAAAACCTTGCGCGAACCTTCCTGACATTGTTTAGGAACCCCAAAATCAATTTTAATTTTCCATGGAACCCCTGGATAAAATCGGGGATCCCTGGGGTCCGTACCCACTTTAGAAACCACTAATCTAGATCTTCGTTCTCTGAAGTGTTTTGATTGTGTATCCCTAAGAAGAAAATAAATTGTACTCCATATGCTGTGTTCCACGAAACCCTGGAGCTCTATGAGGCATACCCATCTGTTTCACAAGTCACAATAAAAAAAATCGAAAAGTGAATTATAAATATATATGTAAAATAGCGATTCATGTTCTCTGTGAGTTTGTAAAACCACTAGTATCTAAAACTCATACCAGTCATTGAAACTGAAAATTTTATTTACATTATACCTTTATTTCACAATATTTTTTTTATAAACTCTTATTATATTATAAAAGAATACATATAACTCTTATTCTTAATATGTTCTATCTACTAGATTGTGAATATTCTATTGTTTACTATTCTCGGGTTCCACGAAATAATTTTACATTCGCTAGCACAATGTTTTGTAAAATTAAATAGTTTTCTAATAGAAATGCCCCTTTTTTATATTTGTGAAAAACACCTACAACGAAGAAATTGGAACAAATTATCAACACATCTACAGATTTAACGTTAATATCTAAATTTAAGTAAGAATAGCTCCTAAGTTTTAGGTTGCATTCATGAAATATACACAGGATTTCTCCCACAGCTATAAACGTTTTAATGCCATTTAGAACAATGTTTTTAAAATTAAAATTATTTTCAACGTAAATATAGTTACAAAAACAAAATATAAAAACAAATTAAATGCAAAGTATGAAATGCGACTGTAGACAATTTCAATAGATCTAGAATTCAAAAGTTTGTGTAAAATAATGCAAACACGTACTCCACTTTCTAAAGATAATATATGAGTAGGTGAGACTTGGATCAGATATTAATATTATTAATCAGCAAATTGTATTAAAAATATTAAGTCAAAATTTTTAACAACAAATATAGTACTTTTTTTTGTCTTCACATAATGTACCTATTATATATTGATCTACTTTAAATATTAGATTAAGATACATTCTTCTGTGGGGGTGGGGGATATGAGGCTCCCGGAAAACACCTTTTAGTTCTAAGGGTTCAATTAGTCGAAAAAGTTTGAAGACCAATGCCATATATATGTTGCCTTTAAAGAGAGTGTGTGTGTATAATTCAGTTATTTCATAGAATAACAAGGCATTTCATAAAATAATTAGACAAGTTAGTTAAAGTATATAATAGAGGAAAAATTTCATACTGTACCTAGTTATTTTATCAAATAACTAGGTATTCTATGAAATAACTAAGAATAGACCGTTAAAGTGAAAAATAAACAACTTCAAAGCTATTTTATAAATTATTTAATCATAAATAGCTAAAATCTTTTAAAAAATACATTTTATCTCTTTTTTGCGGATGACTAATTGATAAATAATAAGGGAAATCAGATAATATAATTTATTATTGCTCCTATTTCTAACATTAGTTAAAGAGAAAGGAGAAAATATATGCTGCAAAAATAGATTATATTTAAATACTATCAACAAAAATACATGCTGGGAAGAAAAACTGTTGCTTCCTAAAAACATTGTGTAAACTTTTTTAAACAAAAAGGTAGGAGAATATTAATTATATTTTATATGAGATACCTTTATTTTACTTTTCATTATTTATTAAAGCAAGAATTTCTGTGATGACACTCTGGATTAGACTGCTTATTATTTTTGAAACACAAACCCACTTTTTACCATTACGCATTTTTTTTTACACGAGCACTTTTTAAATCCTTGTTCAGTACCGCAACTTTAAGCTTTTGCAACAGATCAAAGCAATGTGCCAATATTTGGAACTTCTTCAATGGAAATTAATTCTCGCTGATATATATTGAACTGATATCAAGAGTACAATTGTTTTATTCTCGGTCATCTCAAAAATCGTTCCCAAAGCAGCTAGAACCGGTTCAAAGAACTTTCGAGTGCCGTATTTCATACTTTACATAAATCGTAGAATTCAATAATTTTATATACTGGAACACTGACTTTTGTCCAGTTATTTTATAAAATACCTAGTTATTCTATGAAGTAACGGATTTATATAACGGATTATTTAATTTATATATATATATATATATATATATATATATATATATATGTTGCACAATCCGCTAAAGTGTGAAATCCGTTATGTGAACCGTCCTGTGAAAGGTTCTACAATCAGCAAGTGTTCATTAAAATCATTGAAATAGCAAGATCTTAGATTTAAGAATTTGAGGGGAAGACGGTTTCTTTAAGAAAATTACATTAAAATGTAAAGAGAAGAAAAAGGGAACAAAAATTATCGGGACGTTGAGCGGGACAAGCCTAGTAAATCCGGATGCAGGAAAAAGTTCGAAAGATAATAAAATAATAATTTTAAGCAAAACATTTGCGTCGATAAAAGACCCTGAATTGGTGTCAAATGATGACACCAATATATGCATATAAAGTTTAGAAAGGGCACAAAAAGTTTGGAAACATTTTGAATTCGAGGATTGTTAAATACCACTATAAAAGTTTGAACTAAAAAAATGGTAGCGAAAAAATAAATAAGCGATAATTTAGTAGAATTGAGAATCATTTAGAATTTACCTTGGCCTATGAGAATTTACCTTTGTCAGTTTTGTTAATAGACAAACTTCTGGAGTTACCAATTTGGCTTAAGAATTTTGATAACTTGTCTGAGAGTAATTAGTTTATTCACCTTTATAAAAAAAGGTTCGCATAAGCCATTGGGCCTTAAGATTCTGTCTAATGCAGCGATACTCAACCTGCGGCCCACTGAACCTTTTTCAGTGGCCCGGACATGGTCTATTGCTCTGAGAAATTCACTTATTTAAGAACAAAGTGTTAAAAATTTGGTGAGAAATTCTTTGTCAAAAAAATCAAATATATTAATTTTGCCTTTTGCTGTTAGTGTCCTACGGGTGCGAATTAATATTCTTTTTCTATTTGTAATGGTTACGGTTAGTGATAACAGAGAACAATGGAGTAACGACAATTTTATAGGTAGAACTAATTTTCAACATATTTTGCAAGCGAAAAATGTTCGAAGAAAATATATTGTTTCAAGACTATTGGGAGGTTGATTAATTTGTAGTGAAAACCAAACATGGATCAGTAATTATTTGATTTGCCACGAAATGCTGTGTTTAAAAAATACCAGCAAACAGGAATCATTCAATGATACTTTTCCTCGAAGATCTCTTTCCAGAGGTGATGAATAGGCTTTCTTGGATAATCTTTTCAACAGCAACAAAGTATTTTGTCTGTGGTAATGTCACAGTGGTAACAAAAACATCCGATGAAGTTTGTTACATTATTGGTAATCAGACGAAACCGTTTACTGATGCAGAAATTGTGAAGGAGTGTTTCCTAAATGTGTGTGCTTCTAACTTAGTATTAGTGACAAAATAAAAAATATAAAAAATATTTATTAAAAAAAGCAAGGCAGGAGTTGTAATATTTTGATCAATTTTCCACGTCTTAAAATATTCCCGTCCCCCTTTTATCCTCATGTTGCGGCCAGCGGGAAATAGCTAACATATGTATGAGGACCGCGCGAAATAGCTGACATATGCATGCGGCCCATCAGAAAAAAAGGTTGAGTACCTCTGGTCTAATATTTATATTAACTCTTCCTAAATTATTTAAAGAAGTTTTTTTCTGCATGTCCCCCCCCCCTTCTCCCCAAAATAAAGTTGAGATGATGCAACTGTTGTATGAAGAGATAAAATGAAAACATAATAAGAACGATATTGTGTAATCCACAATTTTCAAAATAACTTCTAGAAGTATATTTGATTAAAGTAAGTTCTCTCAGTAGTGTAATATAATTAGATCTATTCCTGCATTTACGGTCAACGTCGCCAAAGAGGTTTTACTTCTATCGCGTGGCTTTCCACGTTTTTTTAATATCTAATTATTTTAATTTCTTATACTACCCAATTAAACATGGTAACTATTCATAAATGTCAACAACAGCCACAAGATAGGGGATTAAGACCTCATGAGAGATCATGTGCCCCGATGACCATTCACGTAATGGTAATAATAGATATACTTTTTCCGCCTTTTTTTTATTAAACTATTTTTTGTTCAAATCCATATATGTGTTTCATGTTTTACTATATTATTATTTGATTAGACTTCAATTTCTTAAGCAGCCAATTTTTTTGCCCAAAATGTTCAGACAAAAAGGCACATTTTTTTATTGCCT
>BMAO01031868.1:0-23474 GCA_019973975.1 Trichonephila clavata | reverse complement strand
AAAAAAGGATTAAATAATATCTGGGGCGTAGTTACCGCCGTATCAATGATACATGGTCCCCAAGCTAAAGGGGCCCCAACATGTGCATCTACAGTCCATTAACAGAGCTTTCATATCTAAAAAAGGACCCATAAGGAATTTTGATACAGGGCCCAATCAGAAATAGCTATGCCAGTGCATAAAACAAAATTTTTTATGCTATTTAATATAAAAAAATAGGTGATATATAACGTTTGAAGCAGATTTTACACTGTAAAATGTGAATGAAATAAACATTAATAATTATTTTTCTATAACTTTCAAATGACATTTCAAAAAATTATTTCCAGAAAAATAATAATAAATTTTGAAACATTTTTCAGATGTTTTAGGAATCTTACCTCCATAATCTGTGTAATATGAAAAGCCCTATGTGGAATTTCTTTTTCTCTATCTTCACACGGTTTACAGTCAAATAGCACACCAACATTCCCCTAAAAAGAACTTATAATGTTAAATATTTTTTTTAATGCATATCGAGACTACTTTTGGTTTGAGAAAATCAAAAACTCCAGGTAAGATATATATAAATATATATATGAGGTGTGCTGGGTTGGTTTACTCAAACACACCACTTGAATAAGAGAATATCCGTTTATTTAGTGATGAAGATAAGGCATGACAAGTTCACGAATGAAATATATACATAGAAAGAGGTACAGTTCCGTTTTCCAGAGTTGTAGATAGTTTTCATCTATAAACAGCACTCGCGTATATTTAGGGTATATCTGGTCGCCTACTCGCGATCAAACAATTAGCAGTTTGTCTCTCCTCGAGAGACTCGGTTAGACGTCCGTCTCTCCAAACGGAGAGAGTTTCCGGTCCAACTCCCTGTCCTTGTGATCTGCGGCTGCAGGGGGTATCAGGGGCGAAGGTGCTGCATTCTGGTGGAGAATTGAGGAATCTCTCTCACTCACACACACACACACGTATATAAAAATATAATTATTACAAAAGATTCCCGAATTATTCGGCTAGAATAGAAACGTAAAAAAATTATGTTTACACCTGTGGAACATGTTTCATTGCTGCGACAGTAAACGTTAACACATTTTAAAATTTTTTTAACTGAGAGATGAAATATTTCATGCAGGCCAGTAGAATAGTGCAATTCAGGAAATATTGATTATTAATAAAATAAGTTTTATACAAACTTAATATTTGGTACAAAATCTTCTCACCTTTTCAATTCATACTTCCAAGTTTATAAAAAATTTGCCTCCCATTAGTAAACTCAGTTATCCATTGAGATAATACAGTGTTATTGTAGTTCAAAAAAGTAGAAATAAAATTTAAGATAAGGTAATAAGAATTAGACAAATTTCATGAAAAACATTTACAGTTAAAAATTTTCAAACCTTAAACACTAAATTTATATTTAAAGATATTATAGTTTTGAGTTCAATTTCGAGGTTCAATCAAATCATAGTTGAAAGGGCACATTCAGTTTAACCCTTAAGCCTCTTCGTTGAATTTTCGCTGTTAGGATTTTCGCCGAGCTTTGAATTTTGTTCGCTTTCTTCAAGACGCGTTTTTTTAAATGTGCATATTGGAGGATGCATTTTTTTCGAAAACGTGAGTTTAGTGTAGTTGTTATTTAACACTAATCAAATAATCAAAATAACAAATAATAGCATATAATAAATAATTAGTGAATCAAAATAATTAGTATTGGGAAAAAAACTTCTTTATAAGAATGCATACGCATATTTACATGATACACAGATTCCTGTTGTCCCTTGACATCTCACTCGCCTTTACCTTTCGAAAACTTGAAACTGATGTCCTTTCACTAAACTAAAAATGAAGCACTAACTCTCGTGAAATATTGTATTCGAATCTCTAGCACTGACATCTATTAATAGAAGAATAAACTACTTCAGAGCGCGATACACGCGTTTGTAAAGTGTAAAATAGCGCAAAATCCAGCTGGACATGTGTAGCTCGTCTGTAACGCTGATTGATAAATTTAGATGAACGAGCGCATTCATCAACGCCAGCTGCTTTCCGGCCCTGGGTGCAGAAGATCTACAGGCCCCCTTGGCACTAGCGGATCAAAATTTATAACCAGAAAATCTAGTTACTTCCAGCTTATCCAGGCCCCTGGGTGTCCGCCTCAAGCGCCCAATGAATAAACCGGCACTGGATACGTAAATGCAAAATATTTAATCCCCAAAGCAAAAACCACACACACACAATTGTTATTTAACTATCATGGAAAATGTTTCGAAAATAGGAAAAATTTAATCGGCTCAAAAGTATTATCATTATGTTGTTTTCTTATAATTTAAAATGGGATTTTAAATTAAGCTGAGTAAGATTAATGTTAACTGTTATCACTTATATGGAAATGAAGCTTCTGCCTTCAAATGTTTAATAGAATTTCGTAAAGGTTGAAAGTTTCTTTAATGAAGAGCACATAGGGGATGATCTTTGTCAATTATAATGGCAGAATGTTAGCATGGAAAAGTGTTAGCCATATGAAAAAGGAATATTCTTTAGCGAATTTTTAAAATTGTGAAAATAATCAATATAGTTTTGAATTATTTTGAACTTACCCCATGAAGAAAAATGTGTCAACAGCTTCAGATCCATTTACAATCATTTGCGCGATGGGTTCGGTTGCAACATCATGAACATGAAATAATGTTCCTTTAAAAAAAGCGTTTAAGATATTAAGATAAAAAAAATTTGAACTATTACTTCATATTTTCTAAAATAGTAATTAATAGGTTACGTGTGCACTTTAAATGCATTCTCGTTTTATGACAGAATTTATATTATCTGTAAATATTGAATTCAAATCAATCACGAAGTTATTTATTAACAAAAAACATAAACACAAAAGCATTTCATAAAAAGTAAAAAGTTTTGGAATGCCAGTAAAGATATCTAATTCACTTCAGTTTGGCTTAGAACACGGAGCAAACAATTTACAATTATTCTGCTAACGAATATATGATACAGTCTATAAGGATTGTTATGAGAATAAATATTTTGATAAAATTCTTTGAAGTGAAACTGAAGTATAGACAAGTAGATTTATGAGTGTAATGTAAAAATAAATAATAATTGTAATATCACACACATATCATAAATATATACCTTTTCCAATAGAATAACAAACTAATTCCATATAATATATGCATAACCTTTCATCAAAACCAGGGATGTGGAGTTGGTAGGAAAAATGACTGACTCGCTCCTGAAATTTTAAATTTAAAGACTCCGACTCCTTCATATATACGTAAACATATACACATGTGTTACAGCTTATTATTTTCAAAAATAAAATAAATCATAGATGTTACTGAAAAAATGATAATGTAACAGATTATTTATATTAATTAGCATGTATTATGAAATAAAAAACTGACATTAGTAATTTCTTAGAAACAGTATGCCTTCGGCAAGGATATCTTAGATAGAGGACCGTAGATTCGATTTGGTAACTTCAGAGTTGAGAATAGCTTTTCTACACTAACTTGAGTGGGAAAAAAGCTGTTACTGTTAGGGATGCTTTTTTTTAAACTTTTCAAAATAAATATCTTAAGTTCTAAAAAATGGTGTCTTGCAAGAGAGCAATCATATTTTACTACTTCTTCAAGGGCTATGTAGAAACCTTTTTATTTTTTTTCATTTTTATATCTAAAGGCTCTTGGTTCTTAATTTTCCTTCGCTTTGCCTTAACTTTTTCAGAATTATCTTACTATTTCTCAAAATCTAATTCATGTAATAAAAAATAATAAAAAATTAACTCAGTTTGTCATTAAATTTTTTTTCAATTCACTTTAATTTCATTTCAAATTCAAAGAAATAATGGAGTCAGATTTGGAGTCGACATATGTTTAGCAATTGCAAGTCCGACTCCGACTCCACAGCCTTGATCAAAAATCATATAATAATCACACTTTTAACTGTTGCAGTTTTCTAATTAGAAATAAATTTGCGATGCAAATTTTATTCAGAGCTTCTGTTGTTATTCGGTTCCAGATGCAAATGACATTTAAACTTAAAGTTTACGTGCAATGTTATTTTTTATGACGATGATGTGCTTGTTTTGCGGATTTACAGTTATATATTTTATTTTAAGTAAGAATATACACACTGTGTGTCGAGAGAAAGAGAGAGCCAAAAACATTATATACATCCTCACATTTTTCAATGAATTCGTCTGGACGACGTAGAAGGTGCGTTATTAAGTAAAAATTATATTTAACTGCTGCTGGAGAAGGTAAAGGAATCATTCTTGCACTTACTTTTACCGTGATGTGAATGGCTGATGATCTAAGCGAATTTGATAGAGTGCAGATTGTAATGGCCTAAAGACCCGGAATTTAGTAACTATGAAACTGCAAGACTGATAGGTTATTCATGATCTGCCGTTGTTAGTGTTTATTTAAAGTAGATAAATGACAGCAAAACCTGGTAGTAGACTCCAAGCTGTTGGACGTCCACGAGTCATCAAAGAAAAAGGATGTCAGAGACTATCTCGCGTGGTAAATCACAATCGGTACCAAACAATGGCTCAGCTGGAAGCCCAATTTAATGTAGATCCCAAATGAAAGTTTTTCGGAAAACACAGTTCAGCGAAAACTATTGAATATGGAACCGTGCAGAAGACATCTGCCACTCGTTTGCCTCTGTTGATCAAGCGTCATCGTCAACTACGCATACAATTTGACCGGAAACATCTAAACTATGCCATCCGTAACTGAAAGAGAGTTAGGTGAATACCTGGTTAGATGAATAGCGATTTCTCATTTATCAAGTCGGTGGTAGTGTCAGGATATGCTTTCTTTAAGGTAAACAGCTGCGCTCCCCCATCATACACAGGCTGGTGTTGGTAGTATTAAGCATTAAGGTCGTTATTGTGGGTAGCTCTGGGACTTTTAGCTTTGGTACGAAATAAAATGAAAGTTGCGGACTATCTAAACGTAACTTCGGATTGTTTGCGTCTCTTACATGGCATTTGTTTTCCCAACTGGAAAAGGAATCTTCTAGCAGGACAACACCTTGTGTTCCAAGCATAGAATTATGTTGATATGGCTCAAGGATCATAATGATGAATTCCAATTAATGTCTTAGCCATCTAAGATACAAGAGTTTATTCTAATAGAGCAAATTTGGGCTTTCATGAAAAGGCAGCTCGGAGATCAAACACCTCCATGTCGACCACTGTTAGGATACTGTTTGGATATTTGGTACAGCCTTCCTCCAGTCATCTACCAAAAACTTACAGCATCTATTCCAAGACCAGTTGCAGCTGTTTTACAAGACAAAGAAGGGTATAACGCGTTATTGAGTACGTTTTCATAGTGTTTTGTCTTGATAATGTATGCATTTCATAATGATCCATATACTCTTTGAATTCAGTCCCCAACTGTTTACTAGTGATGAGCAGTGATGTATTATTAATATATATTATTTTTCATTCTTTTTAGTCTTAGTTGTTGAATCTTTTTTATTAAAATTGCCTTTTTTTGTTTGTCAGAAATAAAAATCAGTCGTACCGGGAATATCTTTTTTTAAATATTCCATGTGAACATTTATTCTTACAATCATCTTTGCAATCCTTATTCAACCCTGGTTTTGTGTGTACTCTAGGTTCCTTAGAAGTTACTCCAATGGGTAAATTAGAACTTTTAATCTCTCTCTCATTTTTGTTATGTTACCTGATACTTTATCAACATTCTCCGAATGAATCATTCTATCTCCAATGTGTGCAAGGAAGGCCCAATTAGCTATTTAAAAAATGTATACATTACAAATTGGCAAATTCTGCTTATTTAAGTGAGTATGATTTTATGCAGTAAAAAGTGAACTCTGTTGTATAGGTATGGATCCACTTCAAACATCCAAAAAGTTAAAACTGGAGGGAAGAAAATTGTGCTATAAGTTCTTGAAGTTAAATGTAATCGTGAGTGAGAAAGTAAGTCTCTTTATTAATGTTTAAATGGGATAAAAGTTAATTTCAGAGAAAACCTTTTTTATTTTCCTGCAATTAGGTTATTGTTTGCCTTTCCCTAAAGAGTGCTGCGGCCGCTTAAATTTCCCAGCAATGTACTAAATGGCTTGGGAAGTTGATGAAGTAGGTTATTGATGTTAGTTATACTAACGTGAGCGTTTTGTTATGAGTATAAAATACTGATTGTTATTGATATTTTAATATGAATTCTAACACAACAGCTTGAAGAGCAGTTTGAGATTAGAGATGAGTGACTGAAAATTTGGGAAATGCCAAGAAAGTGACACTTGCTTTCTGTGCTATATGATCTTTTCTGAATGCGCTGTATTGATGAATTTTGGTACTGGCCATTAACTATTAAACATGTTTCTTGTAAGGCAACTGGCATTGTATTGTGTTTAATAATATAATTTTCAATACCATACAAAATCAATAATGCGAATTCAGAAATTCCGAATTTACCCTCCCTCCATCCCGTAAAAGTCCATCGCGAAATTTGAAGTTGCTAAAATTTCTTGATTTTCAGTAGAATATAGATGTAGCCAATCACAAAATATGGATCCGAATTATCTCGCGTATTTGGTGCCAATGTTTTGTACAATTCCTTCGTAATTAAGTTTTTCAGCTTCTTAAGTATAAACCATTATGGAAATAATATCTAGATACAAATGTAAATATATTTTGCTTCTGACATGAAAGTTTAGTGGATAAGCAGGCAGCAATCATTGTTTGCTTTTAAAATCCTCCTGTTGCTGATAAATATCTTAACAAGACCATAAATAAATGCAAAGTGAAATATAGGGGAGGAAAAGAAAGAAAAGTTCTCTGGGTACTTAGAGACTGTGATGCCGTTACTTACGTAAAGATGGTAAGCCTCTGAGGGGGAAAGTATGAAGAGAAGGAAGTTGATTATTTTAAAATAATACTTACTGTAATATGTTTTAAAGTACCCTGCAAAGAAGTAAACATGTCCAAAAACGACCCATGAAATTGTAAGAACTCTCAATCCATGAAGACATCTGAAGTTGTCATTGGTCGTCTTTGTATTGAAGAGTCGCTTTAAATTTGATATTAATGAGAATGACGAAAGAACTCGATATACTGTGAATAAAAGTAAAACTTTATAAATCGTGAGCTTAAAATGACAAATCAGTATAATCTCTTTCGCAAAAAATTAAAGAAAAAAGAAAAAGAAATGGAGCATTGTGAAGAATTCAGCTCATAATTAGCTCAGAGCTATAAGCTAATTAATAGATCAATGGGTTTTTGCGATTGCTCATTGAATGTTAGTAATTAATAAAATCCCACGGAAGAGAAGCCTTATTATCCCGTTCAGGACCGAGCAATTTTTGCTGTTAAGCCTAGCTCCATTAAAAAAATTCATATAAAATCATTACTGTAATAAAATACGAAATTTTTAGTTTATAATCATTCCAAATTCCACACTTTCCGAATTCAGATCACACTAGTGTGATCACGGACCTCAGAAAGGAGGAAATGCAATCTCATAATTGATACCATGTTCCATGAAGTGAGCACATATATGTGATCATAGTCCTAATTGGGTTAAATCTCTAATATTTAGTGAGAGAGAGTCCTAAAATCTCATCTTGAGAATATATTTTGATAGACTTCAAATTTGTGCCATTTGGGTGTACCTGAATCGGGCGGTCTATTATGACCCATACAAGATCAATTGGCGAAAGGTTTGTGAACTTTAAGGTACAAGAGGTACATCAACAGTACGGAGATAATCCAGAGTCTTGCACTTTGTATGGGATTTGAATTATTTTATTGGAAAAATGCGTCTAGGATGTCGGATCATGAGAGATAACGAAACAGGTTTCAGGATGACATGAGCATATCGTTGAAATGTCAAAGCTGTACGAAGAACGTTTAGAGGCTATCTGTAATTGTAAGAGCTATCACTTCACATCATGATACCGGCTATATGTATTTTTAGGGCGAAGTCCAATTGGACACTTGGATCCGATGGTCACTTACGTAAAGACATAAGTGGAAATCACCTCTGAATACTATATGATGACAATTTTCTAGCAGGCATGATAATGGGTTTTGAACTCATCAGACGACTATGGCAATATTTTAGGTTAAAGGCAGAAGTCTCAAAGATCACTGGTGAAATGACTCAGTCACAGCCGTAAGATGGTAGAAGGCTTCACGAGTGGTATGGAGACTTTCACGGGTTGTGGAAGGCACTTTGGTTAGCGGACAATTGTGTCTGGAAAAATTCGGGCCTCTCATTCGTGCATCTTGGCTTTGAAAAACTTTCATTCTATAGATTATTTTTTAGGGCAATGAATGCCACCGTCCTATTTGCACAGCCATATCCGTATGGTGTACATGAATGGCTTAATATGACCAGCCAACTTCATTTATCGACTATACAACCGTGTTCGAAGTTGTCTTGTGACGGTTCTATCTGAGCTTCTTCTAATTGTCCTTTTGGGGAATTTCTGGTCTTTAAAAATTATTTTATTATAAAAATTCTCTTCGAAGAAGAGAACGTTATTATGTTAATTATAACTACTATATATAGTCTAGGTTTTCAGGTTACAGAGAGATATAGAAGAGTGATAAATTAGACTGCTATCAGAGAAGAGATTAATCAAATGGAACGTGAATCCCAGATATTTAATATTTGATAGTTGAATTACTTCAGGTGGCGAAGTGTCACTGAGATTAAATACAGATTAGACAGCTAAGAAGTCAAAGTGATCGCCTTGAGTAAGTGTGGTTATTATTGAAGTTTTCTCATATCTCGCTTACCTCGTTTATTATCTGCATAGTGATTAATTGGAGGCATCTCTTACATTGGATCGATTGCATTTGTGTGTTGGTTAATATTGTGAATAAATTAGATTATTTTGTTAAAGTATGACTAGTGTTCCTTCCAATCCTTCCAACACCTTTAGGCGCGCAGGCAAGACTATTACAGTCTCTTTGGTTATTAGATCTTCGACTATGCCGTAAAAGCATTATTGTTAATGTTTCTAGGGAACTACAGCATCAACAGCATAAAAAGTTTAGCTATCCGTATTTTTACCTGTTTTATAAAATGCCAATTGTGCAGCACAAATAAACCACGCACTATGAACAAAGCTAATATTCATTGACCTTGAGCATTCAATCATTTACATACTGATGCAAAGAAATTTCCACCTGATATTTTGAGATTATCGGATTATTTTTTAGGAGCTTTTAGATTTTTTTCTGCCAAAGAGATTAAAGTAATAACATTTACATAAAACTATTTTTAAATAAATTCTAAACATACGCTTTGAATGACTGCTTTCTGAATTAGAACTTGCTTCGATCCAAGTTCCAAGGAAGACCAGACATACCAAAAAGCAAATACAAAATCTGGAAAATAAAGAACAAAAGAAAAGAAACAGGTGAATAAAATAATAATTGTATTTTTTTTTTGTACAAAGTTAATAAAATTATATTTATAATATAGTATTCAAATTCTCAAATAATTAGAATTATTAGAATATTCTTATTAACTTCTAAAGAAGGAATAAAAAAGTTTTGTTTTCGTTTCAGAACACAATTTGTATAATTTATATTTTAACTTCATCTTCTACCTGTAATTTTTCGTGTTGGTTATTTTTTCAAAATCTAATGACACAGGGATAAGGACTACCTTACATATAATAAAACTAAACACTAATTATAAATTGATAAAATCGCATACAAAAATATTTTTATATGATTTTTTATTCATTGGTTTTGCACAAATTACTTTTATCTTAATTGAAAGCTTTGGCCTGATTTTTTAAAAACTTTATTTTCTGTAGTTTATAATATTAGTTATTGATTTCCCCTTAATTGAAAGGAAATTTGAACCTTAAATTAATCAGCAAAATAAAGATTTAATTATAAAATTAGAACACTGTGATTTATTAAGTTTTACTTTTCGTTCCATTATGAGATCTCGATGGAACAAAAAAATTTAAAAATAGGAGATGTTTTGTAGACGAAAGCGAATTTATCATATACACGTAAAATTTATAAACATTTATGAAAAACATAATCGTTTTTGATTTTTATAGTAAATATTTAATGCTAAAATATCTATAATCTAATACTCCGCATTAGTGTAATTCTTTCTTTTATAATTTTTTTAGTTAATTCTGTAAGAGTTCTGAAAACTCGGCGCGCATTAACCTGGCAATCCGGATAACTTAGCCACACTCTTTTAGGTCATAAAAATCCCACGTCCAGAACGATACCGAGCAAGACATTATGCCCGATGCAGAAATTATTGCTGCTGTTCCAGTTAATGAAAAAAATGCCGGAAAATGATGAAGACGTTAACATTATAAGGATACCGTACGAACTCCTAAAATATCTCATAGGTGGGAACTAAAAGCTGTCGAACTCCCGCCATTCAGTATTTTGAATAAGGTGCTTTGGTATTAGACTAAATGTTCCAACGTCGTCTTCATGATGAAGTAGCAAAAAGGCAGAGTGAATTACGGAAGACAGCAGGACATCATGCATTTCTCTAAAAAAATTATCTAGTTTTAGCAAAATGGACTACTTATTTTTCATTATAGACAACTTCATGCCTTCATAAAATATTTTTCTGAGGCGTATCTGATCAGGTAAGTTAATGTACACTAAGTAATCTATTAATGCAACTGTTAATTTTCATTTTCATGTAGTAAATGATCTACTCCAGTGCTTTTCAAACTTTCAACATTTACGACCCAATATTCAATCATAATTTTCATTGCGTCCCCTTCCCTACAATAGCAATGTATTGAATTCAATAATACTGTACTTTGATCCTAACCTCTTAAGTGCCACTGGCGTATATAAACGTTTCACTCAGTCAAAGCGTTAATTGTCCCGGACATATAAATACGTCTTTCCAAAGGACGATCTTTTCTGTGCACTGCTACCCATAAAATTATTTCAAATGCCTTAGAATGCAACAACTGACGTTTACAGTGTTTGCGAAGAATTTACTTATTTCAGAGGATTTACTTATTTATTCCTTTTCTCCCCCCCCCCTCCCCATACATCACATACGCGCGCCTACGTAGAAAATGGTGGCACTTGGGAGCGAATCGCGTAAGTTTTAGCCGACAGTTAATGGATTAATTATAAACCGTACAAATTATCAAGATAAGTGTTAATTTTTATATGTGACAAAGCCAGATCAATGGGAATTATTAAACTGATTCTCAACTTAGTATTGCGAGTTAAATTAATTATAAAATACATTGTGCAGTGCTGATACATTTATAAGTGTATTACATCAGCGTAAATGTGTGTTTTTATTTTTTTTATTTTGTTTACTTTCAGTAAATTAATATTTTTTAAAAAATAATCTTTCGTTTTCGACTTTTTTATATACTCGGGTCCCCTTGTAGTAATATCGCGCCGCCTAGGAGGGCGCGCCCCACAGTTTGAGAAACGCCGCTCTATCCTTTCATAAAGTACGTATTTTTCCTTTGTTTAATGGCCACAGTAGCCTAGTGGTCAAGGTATTGGATCGTGGCTGGCATGTCATGAGTTTGAGCACAGTACCACTAAAACCCCGCCGTATATGGGAGCGATGCACGTTAAATCTGTCGAGAGTTTAAACATCCTCTCGTTGGTGTGGTAGTTAGGAGAGGGGGTGCTAGCTCAGGTGCCGTTCTCGTCACTTGACCATGGCTCAAAATTACGAGGTCCGTCGCCAAAAGCCCTAGTGCAGCTGATCAATGCGACGTTAATATTCACTCATTCATTCATTTCCTTTATTTGAGGGAATTTGGCAATTTAGTTCTTGTTATATTCTCAAGCAATCAATACATAGATGTACAATTTAATATTTTCTGAGGAAACACTCGTACTTATTCTTTTTTTAATTCCATTCTCGATAACACGGCATTTTCACAAACTTGACCACCCTTTGATCCACATTAGGTCGAGTTTTCGGGACTCTATTGTGTATTCTCAAATATATAGCATTTTAAATATTCAAATAACAATATTAATAAAGCAAAAGTATTTACCATATAAGTTGTGTACTGTTATAAATAATTTATTTGATAATTTCAATTTGCGTTTAAATACTTTCCTGTGATATTAGAAAGAATTACAATACGGCTCCCAATAAATATTTATTTTAACATTTGTAAAAATATTAAGTAATCCATGAAAAATTATAGTTTGCTTCACCAAAGAAAAAATTAATACTTACATCGCAAAAATCTGAATCTCTAGAAGAGATCTTTCCTTTTGTTTTGTTTCACAATGAGCAGTTTCAGCATCGACATGTAGCTGTTCAGCTCCTGATGCAAAAGAAACAATATTGTTCACATTCATATTTTTAATAATATCTATTAACAAATTTCTAAAGATATTGATAATTTTATAGCAAAAAATGCCATTGAATGCGTTTTATCTTTTGTACGTTTAATCAAATTAACTTCAAAATTTTAAAGCAATTATTGAAATAAAGCTGTATAGCTGAACAAAAATTATCCTTAAATACATTTTACCTCTTGGACATTTAGTGAATTGAAATTCAATATTCTTAATTATTGAAATTAAATTCTAAAGCGGAATATAAAACCACATATAAATGTATTTAACAGAAGATCTATGAATTGCAAAAGAAATTCATAGTAGTACATATAGACAAAATCCAGAAAATTATGCAAAAATATGAAAATATTTTTACAGAAAGCTAAGGAAGCATTTTCAAGACAACTCATTCATAAAACCAAAATATGGTAGAGGAGAAATACATTATATCATATTAGAATACATTTCAAAACTTGAGAATTGAATATACAGCTATTAAATTTTTATAGCTCCAAAACTCTATAAAAATCCAATAAAATTCAAGTTAATCAATATAGGATTCAACATTTAAATTATAAAACCTTGCAAAATGTTACAAAATGTAATATACAATATGTTATACACAATTTAAGTAACTAAAAATAAGTGAAAAATAGCAAATCTATTACTAAATCCATGCAAAACAAAACAAAAGTGTTCTATCCACATAGTTACGATTTTGAAACTTGTTAATACTATTGATATTAGAGATTTTTGATGAAAATTCTCAGTAAAATATATGATAAATATAATTTAAATAAATAATTAGCTTAGGAAATTTTAAAAAAATTATTAGATTAGTTTTCTTAAAAATCGTATCACTTAATGGTTTTTGTGATCGATAAATTACAGGACTTTCCGAAGGTGTACCAGCAAGCAATAGTCTAACAATTACTTAGCGATACTTCTATGAACTTGATATTGTTAAGTATAATTTCTATCACTAATACAGAATTCCTGACGATTTAATAGTTTTTGATAAAAATATAATGATTTATCTTTAAAATTTTACTTTTTATTCAGATTCTTTGAGTCTTATTAAAACCGTTATTAACATTAATATAGGTAATATTTTTAGGTACGGATTTAGACGATCAGCAACATCTCTGACAAAAGAAAAACCTTTTAGGTTCCCATAAGTAAAGTTACATAGTGGAATATTAATATTCACAATTCAGTTTTGTTGAATTGTAATCCTAAGTTACCCAAAAAATGTCTATCTAGTATCACACTAAAAATACAAAATCATTAGTTACAAAACGTTTTACAAAATATTGCAAGGAACCTGGCTATCTTAATATTTTATTTTCATAATTCTATTTATAGGTGTAATGTAAAAAATATATTCAATGATTTCTTTTAGATAGTTTTGAATCTCACACTCTTTTTTGTTAGATTTTTATCGCTTAATTTATATTCAAGCATGTTTATCTTCATTTTTTCATTTTTTTGAATATTTAAGATTAATTACTATTAAATGATATATATGACGTTACTTTTATTAGTAGCATAGTTTGATTTTGCTCAGAACCCTTAGTGACTACGCCATTTTTAGTATACTGTTAGACATCTGCTGATTAAGGTTTTTCTTCTCATCTAATTTAGATATGTTTACATAAGTATTTTTTTTCATTTATTGAACGTGCTACAAATCATAAAAATTCTCCACAAGAGAAATGTGACAAATGTTGCCTTCACATCTAACCATACTTTATTGTCCTTATTAATGGTTCTGGTGAGTATGTTAGTGTTTATGTTTTTGTCTATATGACTCACTTTCTTATACAGCGGTTACAAACTTTCAGGGCAGATAGAGTACACCTAGACGAATGGTCTTCAAACTGTGTTCCATGGAACCCTGGAGTTCCACAAAGCATAACCCAAGGGTTCCGCACGTCACAATAAAAAAATCGAAGATAAATTTATAAGTGTTCATGCAAAATGGATTCACGTTCTGTAAGCAGTTTGTACACCCACAAGAATTTAAAGCTCTCATTCCCTCTTATTCATTAAAACTAAAAATTTTATTTATATTTAATAACTTTATTTTTCACCACTTTTTAAACTTTTATTATAATATAATTAAAAAAAAACGTTTTATCTTTATATATATATTTCCTACTAGATTGTGAGTATTCTATTGTTTACTATTTCGGGTACCAGGAGGTAATTTTATACTTGTTAGTTAGCCCAATATCGTGAAAACTAAATAGTTTTCTGATGGAAAATGCACCATTTTATATTTGTGGAAATCAGCACCTATAATGAAGAAAAAGGAACAACGTATCAATAGAGAGAGAGAGAGAGAGAGAGAGTTGATGTTAGAATCTAAATTTAAGCAAGAACAGCTTCTAAATTTTAAGTTGCAAATTCTCTCTCATGTAAAATACACGGGACTTCTCACACAGCTATAAATATTTTAAGGTCATTCCGAACATTGTGTTTAAGTGAAATATATTTCTCAACGTAAGCAGCTACAAAATAAAATTAAACTCAGAATATGCAATGCGATTGCATTTGATCTCAGTAGACATAGAGCTCGACAGTTGTGTGAAAAAAAGTTATCAAATTATCAAAAAAAGGTTTCCCAGTTACCAAGTATATTACATGGGTATGTGACATTTGGATCATAAATTAATTTCTTTAATCAGTAAATTATGCCAAAAAATTAAATTAGAACTTTTTAATAATAAATTCAATACTTTTTAAAACTGCCTTTACATAAAGTACCTATAACACACATGTTGATCTACATTAAATATTATTTTGAGATATATTCTTCTAAGCATGTGTATGGAATAGCGTTCTACGAAAACTCTTTCTAATTCTAGGGGTTCCACGAAAGCACCTTCAAGTTCTAGGGGTTCTACGAAAGCACCTTCAAGTTCTAGGGTTCCACGAAAGCACCTTCAAGTTCTAGGGGTTCTGTGATTGGAAATAGTTTGGAGACTACTGACCTAGACTATGGAAAGTCACATAGGTCAGAAATGCTTTCCTGGCTTCGGTAGTGATGGCACAAAACACAAGAAAGACAGGAACAAATAAGAGGACGAAACATGTTTATTGTCCTTAGTACAACAAAAAAAATTAAGGAAAACAAGAACATTAAACGGACAATAGGGGTGCATGTCATGGTGATAGGGTGGTCCGCCAGACGGTCATAGAGGAAATCCTGACATGACTATCGATAGCCCGCATTATGGTACCAAGATTGTTTTGTACAAGATTCCAGCAGAGTCTCCTCATTGTTTGGCTTTCTTACTCTTCGCTCACGTTTCTTTGTGTCCACGGTGAAGGATCCGCTGCTGGACAATCTCTGGTGCAACCACGAAAAGAAGGCGTGGCTGAGAGTTTGCCTCCATTGGGTAACGTTGGATGGACAATCGCCGCGCAGATCAAACATTGCAATCAGCTGCCCAGTACGCCAGATGCATATCAGCGAGCTCAGCGTTCGAGTAACGTTGCAGCTTCATAACAAGCACGACAGCAAAGAAAGCGTGTCGGCGTAGACCGTCAACTGATACTTCGACTTACGTTGCGTCATCTATCGCGTACACGAACCAAATACTTCGACTTGAAATATATGGTGCGCCTAAGAGCCAGCCTAAAAAAAATATTTTAGGCTTCTTCTACTGTTTGCTAGTAAGCATTTTTGCTGCACTAAGAATAATAAACATGTTTTCTTCTCTTATTCTTGTCCTGTCTTTTTTCTGTTTAGTGTTCTCACTACCGCTCCAGGAAAGCGTTTCCGACCATGCATTGCTACGTAATTTCTCATCGTCTTGGCGAATTCTATTAGTCGTGAAAGTTTGTAAACGATGTACCTTGTATTTTTTTCGTGCTTTTCAGATTTAATTTTATGATTCAGATTAATTTTATGAAATTATACGATTTTTGAATGGTTTGTATTCTATTTAGATTTAATTTTAACTTATTATAAAATTGTATGCATATATATATATATATATTTGTGTGTGATCGAATGAACGAAACGGTTTCTGAAATAAATCTAAATTTAAAAAAAAAATTTACCTAGAGTTAAGATCTGATTTAAATCATTATCTGTGCAGCCAGAAGGAATGCAAACTCCTAGTCGAATGGGATAGCTATACATTAAATGTGCATTTTCAGTAAGAAATTTCAATACTTCCTATAAAAAATGTTTAAAAATATTATGAATATTTTTTACATGAATAAATAGTACACAAATGATTTGAGGGAAAAAATATCTGTTATATCCACGCTCTTTATTTTGAACATAATTTTTAAAGCAGAAGTGAAAGGATTCATTTGGAGAATTTCATTTATCTTCCACCACAATTTATGACTTAAAATGCTACCTAATTAATTTATATTTTTCACCGCAAATAGGTCACCTTACAATCCTTTTACATAGCTTTTGGTGTACATTTCCAAATAAATTATATGTTTAATAGAATTAAACGTGAATATTTTTAGACGTTATACTTGATATGTAATTACCCATCTGGGATATATTTTTTTTATTTCACAGTTTAAACAATGGTGCTTTTGATTCAATAGATATTTAAGGTCCTATAAAATTATATTTTATCATTTAATCTTTTTTGGTAGAAAACTAGAGTGACCTTTCTTTTACCACACAGTCCTGTAAGTAGGTGAGAGCATTGACTTCCAACCTGACGAATTATATGAGGAATTACAAAATATGGTCTCAAACTTACCCAACACCATTTCAGACATGAAACATCTGCTCCAATATGTCACAGAGAAAGATTTGAAAGAAATTTTCCCAAATATTTACATTGTCTGTCGAATTTTGTCAACAATACCTGTAAGTTTCCGCTTTCTGCAGAGAGGAGCTTTTTCAAACTCAAAATTGATAAAAAAAAATTCTGTAAAAAATACAATAGGTCAGGAAAGATTTTCAGCTTTGGCAATTTTATCTATTGAAGCAGATTTAAGAATAAATTACGAAACAATCATTAAGGATTTCAGCAAAATTGAAGATAGAAAATTTCTGTTCTTTAATTTTTTTTCATTATTGTTTAATGTGCCAAAGAAATATGAGTAAAAAGTTTAGTTTTTTTCTTTATGAATAAAAATTGGTTTTTTTTATAAACCTTTTCTTACACCACCAGAGGGCCTCGCGAAATCTATCTTTGCCCACATAAAGTTCAGGTCTCGCGCCGCCACTGATTTTACGTATTGTATCCTTAAATGCTTCACACCACCACACGTATATTAAACTAATTTATCAAACTATTTTTGTGCATATTAATTGAATAACTGTGATAACACAAATAATATATATATATATATATATATATCCGTGCGATTTTTTTATGGCTGAAAAACGTTGTTAAATAAAGGAAATTATTTATTCAGATAACCAAAAAAAATCTACTAATTATATATTGAGCCCAAGTTTTAAATACGAATATTTAAACTACAAAAAGTGAAAGAAAGAAAATGCGTATCGTCGTTATTTATTTTATTACAAATACAGTCGAACCTCCAAATAACGAACTTCTATTTTACGAATTCTCTATTTCGCGAACTTTTTCCTGGAACCAAAGAACATTTTACAATTTTCTTTATAAAATAATCTCTAAATAGCAAAGTGCATTTCTATTTAACGAACTTATTTCTCTAGTAATTCGATTTTTTTCTCCCTATATATATATATATATATATATATATATATATATATATATATATATATATATATATATATATTTTGAAATATTTCAGGACATTTTTCAAATTATTCTCTTATTTAGTGATCAATGACCTTGAACTGGTATTACGAGATGCTTAACTCACATAGAGCAATGAAATTACTATAATTTTTCAAAGAACTCAAATAAAACTAACAGATTTTATCACTAATTAAAAAGTTGAAATACAGTGTATTCCTATACAATGTCTTTTGTGTGTGGTTTTCTTGAAGATTTCTAATGTATATATAAAATGAATTATATATATATATAAGATATATTATAAGATATATAAAATGAGTTTTTAAAAAAAGTGTGAATTTAATTACTTTTTTAAAAAATAACATATAGTGTTTATGAATTTAAAATTTGTTTTATGTGGTTTTTAAAGTATACTAAAAGAGGAATCTGTATTTATCGAATTTTCTATATAACAAACTTTTTTTTGGGATAGCGACTTCATTAAGTAGAGGTCCGAATGTAATTTGCTATGTAATTCTTATAACAAAGAATATATAATAAATATTTTAAAAGGATTATTCGATTTTGAAGGTTATTTAGAGGTCACAGAAAAACAGCTGCAGGAATTTCCTTTTTTACGTTCTTTCCCTGACTCTCTCGTTTCACTTGAAAAGTGGTTCCTTTCATATATATCTCCCCACCTTTCAGAATATTTTCCCCGGTTTCTGTAGTTCCTTCCCCTTTGCTTTTGAAAAAATAGCAATAAATAGAGAAAAAAATCGCCAGGTGAAGAAAGTCGTTTCTTGTAGGAGGAGAAAGGTCACGATGACATTACAAGGAGTTAGGTTTTAGAGTTATATACTCATGTGAATTTACTAGTAATCTTCAACAGGCGAATTCTTTTCGCTCTTTCCTAAAACATAGTCAAATTTATTTAGAAAATTTCCCTTTTTTAAAGAAAAAAAACGATAAAAAAATAGTGTAAAATCTATAATTATATAATAATAATCTTATGAAGAAATATTTTTTTACGGAAAAATGCATTTTAGACATTCTCAGTTCTAGAAGGCTAGGAAAGCTTCAAAACCAATATTTAAGATTTCCAACTACCCTAAAATTGTGAATTTTCCCCAAAAATTGACCATTTTTTTTCTTCTGATTTTATTTTATAAGCCATCTTATCAGCTTTATAAAAATATCAAGCTTATTATTTTCCGTTCACCAGAACAAAAACTACAAGTGTTTTAGTAAAAGCAGATGCCATTACTTGAACCAAGATGTCATACTTTAAAACACATTTTATTCGCGCGAAATGCGTTTTTTTTTGTTTCTTTTTTTTTGTTTTTGAAAATGCTCAAACGGGGCTAGCGATTGCTAAAAAAGTTTTGAAAATAATTAACTCAATTTTTTTTTTGTGTACGCTCTGTATAATAGTAAAAGTATTTTAACCTTCACATTTATCACTGTTTTATTACAAAATTTACAGCCCCTTATGTGAATATAATCACTGTTTATTTAAGCAATTTCATATAATAACAAAGATAAAGTGCTCTAGTTTTTGTAAAAATTAAAATATCTCTTATCCTGAAGGTAATTTCAAAAAGGAATAACAGAGCAACACAACAGAATTGAAAAATTTATTCATAAACTTTTGAAAGAAATGGGCCCTATTTATGTTATTTTTTGTCAATTTGTGCCCATTTTTTTCCTTATTTAAGTAATAATTTCTTTTTATCTTTTTAATTTTAGCGTATACTTCTTAAAATGTCTAAACAAATCTAAAAACAACAAAAAATCCCCATATCTCCATTTTTTTTTTTAAAAGTTGTCGCAAGTAGTCGGATACTTTAAGGGAAATTTGTTTTAATTTAAAAAGGTAAACAAAACTAGGAAGGCTTGTCCAATTTCCGTTATTTTATATACTTTGTATTAAAAACAAACTTTTAAATGTAGATAGTGATATAAATGTGTGTATGTGAGCGCGCGCAGCATATATACTCGTAGCTATGTTTAGCCGTGCAATCTTAATCACTAGACTAAGAGTTTGATATTGTACTACTATTTCTACTTATTGCTTTGCTGTTTTAGATTAATGCAATTTAATATACGGTTGTGTGTATGTACAAGCGTGTGCATACAAATTGATTTGGGAAAAAAAAACAGTTATTCATATAAGATTGTAAGTTAGAGTCACCTGAGGGTTTTAAATGATTTCTATCTAGTCTAGTCTTGTGTGGACCCACCACTTATAGAAAAGTTATTAGAGACCTATGGTAGATTTTGATGGATGGAATGCAGACGAATGATTGATTTCTTACTGGAAATATAGTTTATAGCCCGAGGAGGGAGATTGTAGATACCATCGCAGGATTATTTGGAATTTCAAGAATTTTAATTACATAGAAAGAACTGAGATCTATCTTCAAGGTAAGAAGAAAAAGTGAAAGAAAGATAAAAAACACACTAGTTTAAAAAACTTAAAAAATATTACTTACGGTTTTAGGGACCAAAGACCAAACATGACAATAGACAGTAAATACTCCAAATTCTGGCACATACTGATTGCATATATTATAGATCGAGGGCACTGTTTTTAATGAGTGAATATTAACGTCACCCTGTTCAGCTACACGAGGGCTTTCTGCGACGGACTTCGTGTGGCCGCGGTAGCCAAGAGGTCTAGGCAACGGATCATGGCTAGCGTGTCATGAATGGGAGCGATGCCCATTAAATCTGTCGAGAGCTCAAACGTCATCTCGTTGGTGTGGTGTGGTAGTTCGGAGAGGGGTGCCTGCTCGGGAGTCGTCCGCGTCACTTGGCCATGGTTCAAAATTACGCTGACCGTCGCCAAAAGCCCTCGTGTAGCTGAACAGTGCGACGTTAATATTCACTCACTCACTCACTCACGCGACGGACCTCGTAATTTTGAACCATGCTCAAGTGACGAGGAGGACAACTGAGCTGGCATCCCTTATCCTAATTACCAAACCACACCAAAGGGACTCTCGAGATTTGAGCTCTCGACAGATTTAACGTGCATCGCTCCCCTACATGCCGTGTCTTCAACGGTACTACGCTCGAACTGTTTTTAAATGTTGGGATTTATACCGTTTGCTGATATTGTAAATAGCACTGTTTTCAAATATCGTCAATTTTACTGCCCTTTTTTATCCTATTGTGCAGCTAGCTATCGTTTTCTACTATTTTGGGTGTCGGTGGTAGTCTAATGGTTATGGTCACGAGCTCGTGGCCGGCGTGTCATGTGAGTTCGAGCTCCAGTGCCACTGAAGACACCCCATGTAATGGGAGCCGATGCATATTAAATCTGTCGTGGCTCTAAGTTGTCTCGTTGGCATGATATGGAACTTCAGGGGGGGGGGCAGCTCAGGAGTTATCCTTGTCATTTGATCAAAGATCAAAATTACGAAGTTTGTCACTCATTGCTCTCGTGTTATTTTATATAGTGTGATATTAATTAACACTCACTCTACCCTTTGGGTACAGTGATGGAAATCCGGAAAAGTTGCAGATGAACGAAGAAATGTTACCACACAAGCTGTTTTTAATCAAATGATTACTCAACGTGAGGGGAAGTACAAAGACATATGCCGCCTGATTATCTCGCAAGATCTGTCACGGAGTCTGACGTTTATATCGACTGGATTGCTTCAGAAGACATCAGTAAAAAAAATATATCAAGAAAGATTTAAGAAAGCAAATAATAATTTTTATTTAAGCAAGTATTTTGAAGATTTGGGCAATATTATAAACATTGGTATCATCTCTAAATGGACAAATGATAGAAGAGAAGAAATTTTATGCACTCGAATCTTTAGCAAAATGATCTTTATCCCAGGACTTCTTCAAAAATTTAATTTAACGGATAATGCAATGTGTAGTTCTTGTAATCGTTTAAATGACTTGAAGCATATTTTATTAAGATGCGATAGATATACTCACCCTCGAAATCACCTTAAAGCTTTTCTCAAAATTTATCCTAGTTGCAATATCACCTTCAAAGAGTTACTGGAGAAAGCTATATCACACAGATCAACATTCAGATTTTTTATTCAGAAGATGAAATATTTTGACATTAACTAACCTATTGATACTAGATAGTTTTGTATGGGATAATAGCCTTTGTTGCTCTAAATCCCAAATAAAGATATTAACTGTAACTGACATGCCGCCGGAGGAGTAATGTCATTGGTTTTCGGCGTAATTATGAGGGATCAACTGGTACCTGCGATTCTGTTTGCACATACAAAAGCCTTACGCTTTATTTATAATTGGGAAAGAGATATAAGTATCGGAATTCAATATACCGTGAGCCCTCAACTATCGTACAATTCGCTATGTCGCATATTTCTAAAAATTCAACTTTTTAAATATTTTTGTAGGTAATGAATATTTTTTATTCAATTAATAAAAAATAAAAGTGAAAGTAAGGAACATGTTCACAAAATTATGGAAATAGATTTTCAAAGATAATTTCTTGTAGGCGCGATACAATATGATGGAAGAAACGGAAAAATCTTAATGTCACCGTAGATCAGTAGTCTTCAAACTTTTTTAACTCACGGAAACCCTAGAACTAGAAGATGTTTTCGGGGAGCCCCTAGAAATAGAAAGTATTTTCGTAGAACCCTATATTCCACAACACACTTAGAATATATTTTAAAATAATACTTAAAGTAGGTCAACATCTTATAGGTACTTTTTGTAAAGGCAATTAAAAAAGTATTTCATCTATTACTAAGAATTTTAATCTACTTTTTATATATAATTTACTTATTAATAATATTGATCTGTGAGGCAAGTGTCCCAAGCCCATGTATTATGTTCAGTAACTGGGATTATGTGCCTGATTTTTTTCACACAAACTGTCGAAGTGTAGACCTATTGAAATTAACTTAAATCGCATTATATATCCTAAGCTTAATTTATATTTTTTGCTTTGATTCTGTAACCACTTATGGTGAGAAATATTTTTCACTTACACATATTGTTCTGAATGGCATTAAAATGTTTATCGAAAAAAATACTGTGTACTTTGCATGATTTTCAATTTAAGATTTAGGAGCAGATAGGAAATTAGAGTTTAAATTTAAATTTAGAGTTTTGACATCGAATCTGCTGATAGGTCTATAAGTTGTTCCCTCTCTTTTATTGTAGGTATTTTTTCAACAAATGTCAAATGGTACATTTTCCATAGGAAAATTATTTAGTTTTGCACGACATTTTACAAACGAGTATACAATTATCTCATGGAACCCGGGATAGTAAGCAAATATAATATTTACGAAATCTAGTAGGTAATATATAAAAATAAAACATTATATTATAATAAAGAATATTAAAAAGTTTAAAAAGTATTGCAAATAAAGTTATTATCTAAAAATAAAATTTTCAGTTTCTTAATAATACGGAGGAGCATTAAA
>BMAO01031867.1:0-15102 GCA_019973975.1 Trichonephila clavata | reverse complement strand
TTTGCGTTATGCATTTTTTCTAGACAAATTTATTACATACTTCTAATTAAGAGAAGAATGATAAAATAAGGAGAGGTAGATTTCTCCGAATTGTTCTCTCTCAAAATTAGGGTAGAAGGGAGCCAAAAAGTCACTTTCATGGTACTCAGGGATGCAGCCAAAAATAGACATATTCTATTTTAGCCCCTTTGTCCTTATGAATTTTGTGGGCCTCTATCTGACACTAACGATCGGATGGCATACGTAACAACACAGAGAGGTAAAGAGAAAATATTTTTGAAAACTATTATAAAATCATAACTTTTCTATATTAGGGTTTTAATTCCTATTCTTGAATATTTGTTTCAAATGAAATAATTATTTGTTAGAAAACTTAGGTTTTCTTTCTCTCTCCTTCTCGATTAATAATTATTAATAAAATATAGCAAAGTAAGAATTGTAATCAAGGATGTCTTAAGACTTCTTGAGGCCCTCTGCCCCAACACAAAAGTAGGCCCCATCTACGACCCTTAAAAGTAGTCGGTACACAGCATACGTAATTAAATACTTGTACAAACAATAATCCGAAACAAATAAATGTACATGACTTACAATTGCCCAAACCGGTTTGACTAACTGCCGCCTTTTGACTGAATGATTAATATGGTGTATGGTGTGTAAGCCAAGCCTTTTCATGGACGACAGTCATGTAGTCGGTTGACATATCGTCCGAAATTCTGTTTTTTGTAGAATACAACCGTAAATAATATTTGACCGTCGAAATTATTCGAATCATGATCTAATTAAGGTTGAGTCAAGAATGAGACGAGCCCCCCATTGTGGCCGATGCCCTGGGCCCGGGGCCAGTTGGCCCATGTCAGACATCTCTGATTGTAATTAGTATTGTTATAAATTATGAAATTCGGTGCTTGCTTTTTAGTTTTTATGTTTTATTCAATCTTGGCTTTATCAACTTAGTTGGAAAATGGTAGATTGACAACCGGGCTCGGATTTTGTTCTTCCAGCGACCGTTGTATAGTGCAGTTAATACACATTGTATTTGTAGAGATCACAAAATCCTCACCTTGGTGTAGCACTTAAATTAGGATAATGGATGCCAGTGGAGATGTCGTCCAAGGTTTCGACTATGTGTGGCATAGAATAACGAGTTTCTTCACCAATAGACGATGTATTGCTTCCTTGGAGATGATAATAAAAAATTATCACCGTTTTTATTAAAATATATTTATCTACTCTGAATAATATCTGATTCGAATATCAATCCTTTTCTTCTCTTATTTTAACTTAATGTAGTTGATAAAGGGGCAATTGTTCAAAACATCAAAAGGGATTCCATCTAAACGTGCTGTCGGTCTTTCTTAACAATACGGTTCAGAAGCCGCTCATATGTTGTTGCTAATCCTCCAGGGTCTGACGAAGTCAGACAAGATCAATTAAATTGTTGACTCTCAAAAAGTCCAGCACAGCCACTACATATAAACTACTTAATTTTTCGCAGCACACAATTAGTTATTATTAAGTTTTGTTTCCAGAAGAATGAGAAAAATCAAGAAAATGTGATTTATATTGTATTTCACACTCATAAGACCGAAAGCAGTAGAACGTTTTTAAAATCAGAAAATTATTCATCACAGGGAAATAAATTCACAGATTTCCATTTTTAATTTTCGAATGTTTTTTTTCCTTAAGTTTTTCTCTCTTATTTGATAAGTTTTTTAGTTCACTTCGCGTATTTAGCTTTAGTAATAGATAGCTTTAATTACAGAGGAATCGGTCTTCTCTGTACAAGTTATAAGTATTCTTAACTATTCTATTCAACAGACTTTCTGCACTAGTGGAAATTACAGTTGGAGACTACTAAAATGGATTTCGGAAGGGAAGATCTACTACACAGCATATTCAACACCCGTCAGATTTTGGAGAAAACAAGGGAATTTGAACTTATACGCATCACCTCTTTATTGATTTTAAAACCGCTTATGATAGCATCGACAGAAAGGCTCTTATTGCAGCCATGGAAGAGTTTAAAATCCCTGATTAGATATTAATGCTAATAAGCCTGACATTAATTGAAACAAAGATCATGGTCAAGGAGTAGAATGATCTTTCGGACCCATTGAAAAAAAAATGATGTTCGATAGGGAGATGCACTAGCGTGTCTCCTTTTCAATCTAGCACTGGAAAAAGTTGTGAGATTCCATTATCAATACCAGAGGAAATATCTTTAATATATCAATACAGTTGAAGGCTTTTGCTGATGGCATTGATATCATTGCCCGAACAACCACAGCACTTAGACAAGCCTTCTATCTTTAGAGAAGGAGGCCCACAGAATGGGACTGAAAATCAATGAAAACAAGACCTTGCGCTAAATCTTGTTTTAACAATTCCGACTTCAAAATTGAAGAGTGTAATTTTGAAGTTGTTGGCAGTTTCACTTATTTAGGTCCAGAAATTAACAATAGAAACGATTGTACAACTGAAATACAAAAGATAATTATTATGGCTAATAGATGTCTTAATGGAATACGAAAATATATGAAATAAAATTTTATCAAAAGAAAAACAAAGGTTATATTGTATAAAAGTCTTTTAAGATCAGTATTAACTTATGCATGTGAAACTTGGTCCATGTCTCGAGCCGATGAGAACATGATAAGCATCTACGAAAGGAAGATCTTAAGATTTATTTTTGGAAGAGTTCAGGAAAATGGAACGTGGCGAAGAAGATCAAATTTCGAGCTCTATCAATCATATAAATAATTTGACATCGTTACTTCATTAAAATACATCGAGTTAAATGGACAGGTCACATTGTCAAAATGAACAAAGACCGCACCACTAAAAAAGGCTTTAATGCACAACCGATTGGCACCCGAAGAAAGGGCAGGCCTAATCTTAGATGGATTGACGGCCTGGAAAAGGATCTCCTAGTTTTGAGAACTAAGAATTGGAGTACACTAGATGGAAGAGGGCTAACCTGGAAAAGGCTTCTTCAGATAGCCAAGGCCCAACCTGGTCTGTCGAGACACTGAGGAAGGAAGGAATAGATAGCTTTATTAATAGTTAGTTTAAAAATAATTAGATATATGTGTTTTATCCCTCCAGAAAAAAAAGTTTTCATATTTCCATTTTTGTCTGTTTTAATCGATTCTTGTTTCTTAAAAACACTGGAACTTGTGAGGAATTTCAGCCATTTTTTTGATAAAATATATGAGTATATGTGTAATTGCTATTTAGAATTATTACACAGTTTATACTTATTTAAGTATTATTAAGCATATATTATAATAAAATAAATAAATCACAATAAATTATCCTACAAAACAAAGAATGAAAAAATTATGAAACAAAACCCAAGAACGACAACCCAAATAAAAAATAGTAAATATACATAAAAAGTCACACACACACAGTCGAGAGCAAAAAGGAATATTAAATTTAAATCCTCTTAAGAAGTAAATTCTAGAAATATTTATTGAAAAATTATGACACGATAATAATTCTTTTTCGAATAGAATTCTTTGAAGTATTTTCTAATGTGTATTTATCTACTTCCTAGGATTTAATATTTGTTCAAAAGTAATATTAAATCTAGTTATGCACATCACTCATTAAAATATTTTTGGAGACAGCCATATTAAAAACAATAAAAGTTTATATTCCAGGCTATATTATTAAACTGATTCCGAAGAAAGAGTTAGTTTGGCAAATCATTATTTAAAAATTACAAAATTGAACTTTGAAATTTTCAAAGATTTACAACTTTAAGGTCTGAAACTTCAAAAATTTTCAATTACAAATCTGTGAAGGAATTTTATGAGGTTAAATTTCTTATGTGAGGCTGTTTAATCAAATTTGATTCCCCTACTGTTTTACTTAACGTTATAATGATCCTGCATAATAATTCTGAAGAAAGTGCAACTTGTTTTACTCAAAAGAAAAAGTGGAAATTATTTGGAAAAGTCAAGAAATTCTTCAGAGAAATCAGGATTACTAAAAATTATAGAATTTCTTATCAGAGACTCCAATAATTATTCGTCAAATGAGGTCTACGTAACATTTTTATTAAAATTGTGGCAAAATTACAGAATTGGCCACTGATTGGCACGATTTATTTTTTGCACTTTTCCCGAGATTGACAACCGTGCCGAGAGTGCTAAGCCAGCCGGTTTCGGAGTTGCGAAGGAGAAATCGTATCGGCTTGTGAATGCCTAATAGGATTTTTTTTTATTTGAGTAGTTTTGTAGAATTCGATTCTGTAGTTTATTATTATTTTTTGTAATTTCAATTCTGTAAATTTGTTTTTTATTATTTATTGTCATGTATATTATTTTATTATTATTATTCTGGTATATAAAATTAATTTTTTATTGGTTAATATTTATGCAGAACATAGTAATTCGATTTCTTCTCAAACTTGAACATTTCTACACTTTGGGTTCTTGTTTGTTGTTAGTTCGCATTTTTGTGGTCGCATTTTAGTCGAACATTTTGTGGAATGCTTGAAAGCTCGTTTTTTAGCTTCAGTTTAAGAAGTATTTTAATTTTTTAACGATTTAAGTTTAAAAAGGATTTTTTTGTGTTTTTTGTGTGATTATTTCACTCTTTTACGTCATCTTGAATTTCGAGCTCTTGCATTACGTCTTCTAGAGTTGCTACTACGAAGGGCAACACGCGAAAGCGTGCCAACCAGTGTGGCCGGCTCTGCAATTATTTTTCTACTGACTTACGTGGTTTTTATTCAATGTTTTTTCCTATCACGCGCATTGCAATCATTATTTCTTCTTATTATTTTTATTTGCATTGCACCATATGAACCTGATTTGCGCCAAGGACGTTATTTTATGTTCAACGAGGGAACTTATATTCCCTGCATATAACTTATTATGTTTCATGCAAGTTTCTTTTAATGTCACTTTGCGCCCTTTAGGGGCCTTTCTTGAATTGGACTTAGAGAGTAATAAAAAAGCGATATCCTATTATGATTATACACATCATAAAATAAGGCTAGGTGATTGCTGGGGAGAATTATAAAGACAGCACAGGAGAGTTACCTGATAATGTTGACATGACGGAATAAAGGAAAGATCTGGAACAATACTTTAGTGTCAAGGGCTCCCCTGGCCGATAACTATGTGATTTACTGATCAACGCTTCCATAGTTTTATTGTATTATCAAGAATACAGTTCTCATAGCACACACTCAGCTCAAAATTTTTCATAATAATTTTCACATTCCTACACAATTTTTATTTCTCACTGTTTGTATGAGTTAATTTATTAATTTTTTTTTTCATTTTGTGTTACAGGTTTTTCCTACTAAATTTCTTTGTATAGCACTTTGAATCCTCTACATATTATTTTGTGAAATGGAATCTCTTATCAGTAAAATATTCTTATGCAGTGATAAATTCTAAGTAGTTAAATATTTTTTCTGAGATGAAAAACAGTGGTTGAGCTTAGCCGGTTGAAATCGTCCGCAATGAAATGGAATTTATTGTCCAGAAACGTATGATGATATCACTGTACTGGTTTTTAAGATGGTTCTGGTAATCCCAATTCTTTTAAAATTAGATCCTCGGGGGAGGGAGAGTAAATAAGTAGGTTTGTAAAAAAAATACCCATTTTGATTGCCATTTGAAGCTAAAAGTTTCCAATTAGTTTTAAATGAATATTTTAGCCTTAATTTTGTTTAATTAAACTCTTAAAGATCAAGTAAAAATATTCTTATCGGACAGGTAGTAATAAGTTTAAAACTGGAAATTAATAATATTCCTAAAATTAAAAAATTTACTTTTATAAATAAATTTACGTAATTTTATTTGATCAAATCCTACAAGATCTATTTATACAAATCGAAATATTAATAAATTTTTTTTAAATCTATATTTGAGAAATACTCCAGGTTTTTCAAAAAGTTGTATGAAAAAAAAATGCCCGTTTTGAAATATTTTTTGATTATAGATTTCAAGAGGCTGTTACATAATTGCAGTGTACCTCCATCAAAGGATAAATGAAAGGTGGAATTCTTTTTCTGAGGTGAACTATTTATTAAGCAACAAAATACAACTCATTAATTAGGAAAAGCAGACATTAAAACTTTTAATTTATATTTAATTGAGCCATGATTTTTATTCAATCTTAATATAACTATTTATTTTAATTTATCTGAAGTTTACTTAATACTGGTTTGCAATGGATCTGAAAATGACAACTTTTTTGTATAGCTTTTCCATTATTCTTCTTAAACGGTGTAAAACAGCCACTTATTACTTTGAGATCAAAACATGATATTAGTATCTTTTTTCGAGGTTGTTGTAAAACCAGAGGAGAACCCCCCCCCCTTTTTTTTTAAGTGGAAGGCGTCATTACATTGTTCGTAATTTTTCCAAGATCTAACATATTTTTTTACCGTAATCAAAGAAGTTTGTTTAAAAAACTTTTATCGATTAGATATATATTTAATTTTGTAGCTACGTGGTATTTTTTATACTGAAGAAAGTTTCAATCACGTAGTTATATATGCGATTACGTATTAGAATATATGACTTTTTTAGACGAGACTTTACATACATAGGACACTGGAATAGGACGCGGGTTCTAATCCAGCACACTGGTGACCTTGCCTGAAAAAAACCCGCAAAACCTTCTGATGTATCGTGTCGCTTTCTACCCGCAAGAAGCGCAAGCAAGATCGCTGGACCCACTCGATGCAGCAAGCAAAAGTCGTCGGACCCACTTGATGCAACAAGAAAAGTCGTCAGACTCACTTGACGCAGAAAAGTCGTCAGACTCACTAGACGCAGAAAAGTCGTCAGACTCACTAGACGCAGAAAAGTCGTCAGACCCACTGGACGCAGCAAGTAAAGTCGTCAGACTCATCTGATGCAGCAAAGTCGTCAGAACCACTTGACGCAACAGTAACACGCTCGTCATAACAACAAATATCTCGTTCGTTCACCTATTCGCCGACTCACCGGTTTCTAAATAAGCCAGTAACAGCCTCCAGACAAGAGTGATCACTTTTGTCTTGTGGTATGTTACGTGAATACGAACTCATAGGTCACGGGTTCTAATCCAGCACAAATTAATATTATACATATCAAAATTATAGCTGCAATTTTCAATGAGAAGGTAATAGTCTTATATTGATCAAAATTCAATTCAAAATAAGGAATTAAATATATAAATTCGTGCGACAAAATTCAAAGAACTTCTATTAAGTTTCCTTTAAAGCTCTCCCTGGATTGTCCATCAAAATTATTTTCCTTCTTTAGATACAGACTTTTTTGAGGATCGTAATGTAATCCTAATTTATAATTATTGAAACTTGTAAAGTAAAATATTATAGTTACATTATATTATTGCTAAAAAATTTAATTTGTTGACCTTTTGCAGGAATAATGTTTTTTCCCTTACCATTGAATTTTACATATTTTCAGGTTTTTATTTCATCAAATTCTTCTTATCTCTCAACGATTAAAAATAATATTTATTGTATGCGATGAAGAAATTTTTATCATTTCTCCAACTGGAATAATGAATTCTAGCTTTTTGAAAAGATATGGTTTTGAAAGGAAATAAAAAAATATCCAAATCCTATTAGATGTAAGGTTGACATGAAAAGCTATTGTTTTAGAAATGACAGCGTTGTATAGAAAGAAAAATCGTGTTAAAAAGAATACAAAATATTTCTTTTTCAATGAATTAATCTCATTGAAGAGTTTTGCGAAGAATACTGAAATTTCATTTCTTAATAAAACCAGCGAAACTGAAAATTTATGAATGTATTGGATAGAGTTTTCACAGGTATGGACTTGTTGTTATTTAGAGGATGGCAAAGGAAAAACAACGAAAGAAATGATAAAATATGTTAATTAATTGTATGAAAGTTGTATAAGATGATATAAATTGCTTCTTTATACCTGTGGAATAAATGAAAAAATCTGTAATAAATAATTATTATAAAATTTCTAGTTTTATGAAATTTAACTAATTAGTATTACATATTTATTAATTAAACACACGTGCTACTCATTTATAAGATACTAGCTGTTACCCGCCCGCTTCGCTGGGTATTTCATGATGTTTTATAAATTTTTACTGCTTATATATATGTATAAATTATTGATATCTAAGTCCTAGCATTAAGAATTCGATTGAATTGAAAAATATACTTATACCTGTAACTGTCACCTGTTGATAAAAAAAAGGGCAGAACTCATCTAATTTGTATTTTCTAAAAATCTCTAAAATTGAAGATAGAATGATGTTTGCTCTTTCGTAACTCAAAAACCAAGTGGATTCCCGCAAACCAATTTTCGGTAGATCTCTACTCCGTAAATTGAACATGCAAGCCAAATTTCAAGTCTAAATCTAACAGAAAAAAACAAAAGTTTTACTATCAATATCCCCGTAATCCCGTTGAGAGCCGTTTTCCAAAATTACTGCTCTTAGCGGATTTCAATTCAACAAAAGAAAAATGCAAACCAAATTTCATTATAATAGTCCTTGTAGCTCAAAAAAGTAATTTTTTTTGTCAATACGTCCCAGTAACCCCTGCAACCCCCAGAACTTGATTTGCTTAAAATTTATTCTTAGTGGATCCCTATTCAACAAAAGAAACATGCTTAACAAATTTCAAGTATATGGGTCTAACAATTAAAAACAGGAATTTTTTCTGTAACTCCTCTTGACCCCTCGCAACCCTCCTTGGGGGTGAATTTTCGTTTTACTCTTTGTTAGAGGAACTCTATTCCATGAAAGGAACATGCCTACCAATTTTCAAGCAGGATGATCAAATAGTTTAAAAATGAAAAATATATCGATTACGCCTCTTAATCTCCCGAAATTAAACTTGATAGTTGATATTCGCAAAACCCATTTTGTAGCAGTTCTCTACTTTACGAAAGGAATCTGCTTATCAAATTTCAAGACTGTACGTCTAATAGTTTAAAAATGGGGATAATTATCTGTAATGCCACTTGAGCCCCCGCAACGCCACTTCTGGGTCTGTTTTCACAAAACCCATTTTGTAGGGGAATTGCACTCTATGAAAGGAATCTGCTTAGCAAAATTTGAAGACTGTGCGTCCAATAAATTAAAAATGCAAAATTTTTTTATCTATAACGCCCTTTGAACCCCCGCATCGCCACCTAGGTTATTTTCCCAAAAACATTTTTTAGTGTATCTCTATCCTATGAGAGGAATCTGCTTACCAAATTTCAAGACTGTGCGTCTAATAGTTTAAAAATAGAACTAATTATTTATATCTGCCCTAAACCTTCTGCAACTCCCCTTGTGGTCAATTTTCCCAAAACCCGTTTTGTAGCAAATATTTACTCTTTGAAAAAAACATTCCTACCAATTTTCAAGCAGGTAGGTCAAGTAGTTTAAAAACGAAAATATTTATCTATTACGCCACTTCATCTCCCGCAACGCCACTTAGAGGTATGTTTTCCCAAAACCTTCTTATAGTTGATCTCTACTCTATAAAAAAAATCTATTTATAAAATATAAAGACTGCGCGTCTAATAGTTTAAAAATGAAAATAATTATCTATAACTCCCCTTAAGTCTCGCAACGCCACTTGGGGGCAATTTTCACGAAACCCATTTTGTAGCTTATCTCTAACCTATGAGAGGAATCTGCTTACTAAGTTTCAAGACTGTACGTCTAATAACTTAAAAATCGAAATTTATAACGCCCCTTAAACCCCCCACCCCCGCAGCAACCCTTGGGGGTCAATTTTCCCAAAACTCATTCTGTAGCGGATATTTACCCCATGAAAGAAACTTAGGTACCAATTTTCAAGCAGGTAGGAGGAGTAGTTTAAAAACGGGAATATTTATCTATTACCGCCACTTAATCCCCCTCAACGCCACTTAGAGGTCTGTTTTCACAAAATCTTCTTATAGCTGATCTCTACTTTATGAAAGAAATCTACTTATCAAATATAAAGACTGTGCGTCTAATAGTTTAAAAATGGAAATAATTATCTATAACGCCCCTTAAGTCTCGCAACGCCACTTGGGGGCAATTTTTACGAAAACCCATTTTGTTGCGTATCTCTACCCTATGAGAGGAATCCGCTTACTATGTTTCAAGACTGTACGTCTAATAACTTTAAATTCGGAATTTATAACGCCCCTTAAACCCCCCCCCCCACCCCCTTAACAACCCTTGGGCGTCAATTTTCTCAAAACCCATTTTGTAGCGGATATTTACTCCATGAAAGAAACTTACCTACCTGTTTTTAAGCAGGTAGGTGAAGTAGTTTAAAAACGGATATATTTATCTATTACGCCCCTTAATCCCCCGCAAAGCCACTTAGAATTCTGTTTTCACAAAACCGGTTTTGTAACTGATCATTATTCTACGAAAGGAATCTATTCATCAAATTTAAAGACAGTGCGTCAAATAGTTTAAAAATGGAAATAATTATCTGTAACGCCCCCAAGTCCCTGCAACGCCACTTGGGGGTCGATTTTTACCAAACTTATTTTGTAGTGGATCTCTACTGTATGAAAGGAATCTGCTTACCCAATTTCAAAATTGTACATTGAGTAGTTTAAACATGGAAACAATTATTTATAACGCCACTTAACCACCCGTAACGCCTCTTGCGTTTCGAATTTCGGAAAATCCGTTCTTAGCTGATGTCTACTCTATGAAAGGAACATGTCTACCAAATTTGAAGTCTGTAGGTTGAATAGTTCCAGAGATATCGTGATTAGTCAGTCAGTCAGTCAGTCAGTGAGTCGCTTTTCTCCTTTATATATATAGATGAAATATACCGAATCTTTTTGAAGCCTGTTAAAAGGATAAGCAAAATCATGTTATAAATAGTGTTGTTGTAATAACTTCCTAAATAAAACAATTCTCTCTCTCTTTAAATTGGTGGAGTTACGCTATATATACAAAAATTCCATGGAAGATATTTAATTGTAAACTGTTCTAAATTATGAATTGAAAAGGAAGCCAAATATCGTCTCCATGTGGGTTATATAAATTTGTATTTTATTTAAAAAGTGTATTTATATATACACATTTTGCTGTGTGAATCTATTAATACTTTTTAATAAACTATTAGTCTATATAATAGTATTTAAAATATAAATACTGATGAATTAAAATGAAGAATATCAACTCTTTTTATTGAACTTATTATGTGATATTATTCCTTAAGCTTTTATTGATCAAAAAAAATTATCATTATCTAATTTTTGTTTTGCATCAATAGTTGAAAAATGATCCTATTAATTTCCATTAAAATGAGAATTTCCAATTTTTTAGTTTTATACTTTAACTAATAATAATTAGTAGTTTAGTTGTTTATTTATAGATACTTACCAAGTTAAAAACAACAGTAGAATTGTAAACAATAAAAAAATCTAAGAAATCGCTTACGCAATCTTAAAAATCTAAAATAATTTTTTTGATAAATATTTTACATTTTTCAAGATTTATGTTTCTTTTAGAATTCTAGTTAAATACTATTCAAAAAGATTAAATATGTGCTACTGATGCTAATGTGAATAATGCGCTTTAGATGTTTTTTGTGGTTTGAACTCATACAAGTCTTTTATATAATAGCCGACATCGTTTTCTCTTTTTAATTATGTTGTTTTTAACTGTCTTAGAGTATATATTAGTATTTTATTTTCTGTTTTTTGGTTTTGCTAACGCTGGTTGTCATAGTAACGAAAAAGAATCGTTTGTTCTTACTGAATTAAAAATGAGCCATCGCGGTTGTTCTAATGTAAGAGATCCGTTATCTAAAATCTATTGTGAATATTGATTTTAAACCTTCCTGTGACGAATAAAATCTATACTGAAATGATGATTCTAAATGTCTGATGCCCAACATATTTATATTAATACCGCGTATTAATTATTCATCGTTCATCTATTTGCAATTATTAATAGTTTCTTTAGATATATATATATACTATACATTTTTAATTTAGTATTCGATTTTACTTAAAAAAACCTAAGCGACAGTTGATAAGATTGTATTAATAAAATCTACTGAGTATCATATTTGGAAATGAAGATTAATAATCAATGGAATGATTTTGCATCTTTGAACTTAATAAATTAAATTTATTACTTTTATCCCAAATATCTCGGATCTGGTTATTTAATAATTGTATTTTGTAATAAAAATTCTAATATAATTTTAAAAATGAACTATTTAGTGCAGTAAAAAAAATGTTCAGAGTCAAAATTATTTATTTCTTATTTAAAAGAATTTTTTTCAGAACAATTGCAGGATAATTTTTTTAATTCAAAAAGTATTGATTACAAAAGTATACAACTTGATTTTCGAAATTTTTGAGGTATATCAAGAGTGGAATTCATTTTGAGTGGAATTCATTGAAAGTGAGTGGAATTCATTTTGTGTGTGTGTGTCCCCCCTCTCTTTTCCAAAAGAAAAAAAAACACCTTCCGATTATCTAGTACTGGCATGTATATAAATAGCAGTATATAAATTTTTTGGAATACAGTACTTAACTCTTTGCGGGGTAATTATTACTTATTTTATACAATAGCGACAAATTAATAATTTTATAAAGTTAGAATTTCTTAAATTATACATTAGTAGTATATTAATGTTTGTATGAATTAATTTGAACACACACACACACACACACACACACACACACACACACACACACACACACACACACACACACACACACACACCACACACACACACCACACACACACACACACACACACACACACACACACACACACACACACACCACACACACACACACACACACACACACACACACACACACACACACACACACACAATTTAATTGGAGTTCATCAGCATATTTTCAGCTTCTGACAATAAATTTCGGTTAATAGTCCTGCAACATTAACGTAGAGGAAATAAATTAATAAAAGTTACCTTACTGTCCTTCAAACTCCTATTCATATGCATTGCTGAGATCTACTATACATGTTCTGGAAACTTTGCAAAAAGTCTTCTCTTGGACTGAAGTTCAAAAGCCTCGTGGCGTTTCGTTGGATGTTAGGAATATCGTCAATATCGATAACACGTTTTCCTCATCCCTAAATTCTTGGTAACGATTTGTCGCACGGATTCACGGTTAATCTGCAGTTCATCAGCAATCATGTGCATAGTTAATTGACGATCTTTAGTGATTAGTTTCCTCACTCTCTCAATGTTTTCGTCACTGATGGAGGTCACCAGTTTTCCACTACGGGGTGGTCAGAAACACTTCCCTGCTTTTTGAAAACGGGTGATCCACTCGTAAACACCTTTCATAAACAGTGCTTAATCTTCATAAATGTACCAGCATTGCATAAGTTTCTTTTGGTGTCTTGACAAGCTTGAAACAAAACTTTAAATTTTTCTTCTGTTCGTTCTTTTTCCTGTTCTCATTTAAGAACCAACGTACTAAACAAGCACTTTTTAAAACAAGTCTTACGTGGAACACAAATGAGTCTCAACTGAACAACGGTGAGGGCAGATGTTCAACACCTGCCACTAAGCATGTGCTGCGTTTTTTCACCTGTATAGCCAGTTCGTTCGCTCTGACTTCATTCACCGAACTTTATTGTCAGAAGTTGTACAATACTATATTATAATTAAAATAGTAGTAGCTATTTATGGTATGAGAATTGATCATTAATACATAGTTTGTGGTATCCAAGTAGTAGCTATTTTTGAATAATTGTTTTTACATTTCAAAATAATTTTTTAAAATTTTAGATATTCATTTAATATTAGGTAACCTATTCATTGAGTATTTTTTACTTGAAAATTTTTATGTAGAAATATAGTTGTATTAATCTTGAATAATATATGGATGTAATTATTATAAAGCACTATGTTGTAAGAACTCCAAAGATATTTAAAATCACGAATAGAATAAAATATTCTAGCAACAGTCATGATATTAGACCTACAAATTTTGTGTAACAAGTCTCAGCAGAATGTGATGTAGATTTACAACGAATAAAAATGAAGTTCTAAAAATATTTCCTGGAATCTGAATGTGAAAGATTCCAAACGCATCAGCCTCAAGCTGTGCTACGAAATTGGAGCGAGCAAAAGAATGAGAAGAATGTTTCTGGGAGAGTAAAAAATAGGGAAATAAACAACATCAAATTGCGTGTTTTGTTTTAAAGAAATGGCGAAAAACGATAGAGAAGTGAAATATTCTTTTGAATAAGAATAGTTTAATATAAAAATAATACTTTTATTGTTAAATCTATTTTCAGTTAGTGTTGAATTCAATATATTTTTAAAGCATAAAAAATATAAATTGCAATTGTTTTTATGGATGATTTTACAATGGATCCAAATTTTACTTTTCAAACTGTTTGGGTGAATCAGTTAAGTTCCTTATAGTATATTGAAGGAATTTCAAACATGAAAAAAGTAATTTTTCTTTAGTTATAAAAGATTATGCATTTACAAAAATTTCTAAGAAAATTAATTAACTTTTTTTAAAACTAAATTTAAAAAAAAAAGAAAAGAAAGTAGTGCTTGTTTGGTCTGGTAATTCTCCAGATTAATTCCTATTGAGAACTTAAGGCGTATTCTCAAGAATCGTTTAGCTAAGATGAATTGCACAACAACAGATGATAAAAAGTGCTACACAAGTGTAGTTCCTCAATGATCAAATCAAGAACATGTGCGATATAGAGAAGTTAGTGCAAAAACGGGTTCAAAAGGTCCTTTCTGCTAAAAGAGGGCATCCTTTTTACTGATTTAGAGTTTTTTCAGTTTACCTAAGATATGAAGGGATTAAAAGCTAAAGTTTAAGAAAAAAATCGTTTTTTCCTGTTTGTCCCAATTATTTTAACAGTATAGTATTTACGTTGTAATTTTTTCTTAAATTTTTCGTCCTTCTTTTCATTGTAAAAAAATTGGTCACCTTACATGTAACATTATTTACATGTAACTTTCATTAAATGTAAGAATAATATTTAGATGTTTATTAATGTTTACATTTTCATTCATAAATGCTTATTTTACTCGTATCTAATAGGCAATCTCGAGTCTTGTTAATCCTTTTTTTAGATCAATGACTTGACGACTGATAAAAAGGG
>BMAO01031866.1:0-22420 GCA_019973975.1 Trichonephila clavata | reverse complement strand
AGTATCACCCCCTATACCTCCCATTCCTCTGTCAGAAGACCAAGAGACATCTTGGTCAACCCTGATTTCAATTAATTTTAACTTCCTACCGCGTAATTTCAACTTTTATAACTTTTCACTCTCCCTTATCAAGCGGCCCTTTTAAGGGCCCTGAGATCAAAAATTCTTTCCCAATTAACTAACTAAAATTAGATGTACCGGGCCACAGCGCGAAGCGCTTTTACCCAAAATGTAGGAGAAAAGATCGACCATGAAAGAAAATGTACAAATCAAGTGGCCCCGGGGTGGGGGGCGGGGGAAGTGGCTCCAAGCGGCGTTGGCTCGCGAAGCGAACAAACCGGGGAGAAAAAATGAATGAAAGCGCAAGGAAGGAATCGGAGGATTGCGTCAGCAATCAAAGTAAGGAGCGGTCGAGCGACTGCCTCTCTCTCTCACCTGAAATGATGCAGCGGGAAGCTAGTGTGAAAATTTAAGAGTGTGTGAATGAAAAATTTGTTGTGTTAGGGTGGGCGGAGCGGATTTTTCCACTTCGTACTAGAGTATGCATAATTAATTTTAGGGTGAGGATACGTAAAAAGTGTTTGTGCTTGGATGATGGGGTTGTCGTGTGTTTCGATTGAGAGAAAAATATTTCTAGATAATTTAGTGATGTAATTAGATATCGGCTCCATTTGTAGATCGTTATGAATCACATCGTTTCGAACGTACCAAGGTGCGCTTCGTTATGATGCGGAGTAGTTTGTTTTGGACTATTTGTATTTTTTTCATGTGGGTGGCGGCTGCCGCCCCCCAAATGGGGGAAGCATATGTAATAACTGGGCGCAAAATTCGCTTGTATAATATAACTTTATTTTCTAGAGATAGAGGTGACCCCCTCCCAATAAGAGAGGATGCCAAAATAAATTCTATTCCAGAACTTCTCTGCTAGATAGTCGACGTGTTTCTTGTAAGTTAAACGGCTATCCAAGTGTAAGCCCAGGTATTTGACCACCGAGACCCATTGTATGTCGTCATCAAATAATGTGAGTTGGAAAGGGGGATCAATGATCCCCCATTTCCTAAAAACAATTGCGTGTGTTTTATCTACATTAATAGCAATTCTCCAATCTGTTAACCATGTTTCTAGGATATTTAAAAAGTTTTGAACGGCTTTGAGTGTGAAAATTGAGCTTTACACCCTGTGATAACACAGCGGAGTCATCCGCAAAACAGGCAGGTACTGACAGTGGAGTGCTGTGGAAAGTCATGTGTGTAGATGTTGTATAAGTATGGAGAAAGGACAGAACCCTGAGGGACGCCTGAACTCCTGTCTCGACCAATCCGATAACTTCCTCTTAATCACCGATCTTCCTTCATCTTAGCAAGTGGCCCTTTTCCGGCCCTTTGATATTGGTTTCTGCTGCAACCAGATTGGCTAGGCTATGCCCCGCCTACTCTAAGATTCCATCCATGTTTCATTTTTGAGCTCTTAAAAGAGCTTTTTCTTTTTCATTTACAGTTAAATTCATTTACTAAAAATTTTTTAATTGCACTTAAATAATAGCTAGCACTTAATTTTAAATCATTGGCAATATCCTTTTACAATGGGCAATAGTAGAATCTCTCACAGTCGTCTTACACTTCCTGAAAGGAGGTTAGAGTCCGTCAGGACTAGGTACTCCAAACAACACAATCCAGGTTATTAAGGTTATTTCTATTGAAATTGAACAGCACAAGAGTCACAAGTCAATACACGTGGGGGAGCCCAACACTACTATCACTGGTGTTAACACAATACACAAGATAAAACACTATAAATGCATTCTAAATACAATTTACGATGTGATCAGAGCACTATATACATTACAAGTACATAAGGAATACAATATGCTGCGTAAGAGAGGTAATTTTAAATCATATCATGCGAGACTCACCGGGCCATGTTTGGCTCTTAGCCACACATTAGGAGGCTAAGTGCACAAAATAGCAGGGCAGAAGAGAACAATAGCTGGTCGCATCAATCAGAGGAGGGCTGAGGTGAGGTTCGATTGTAGAAACACAGGTAAGACCGGGCAATGCAGGTATGATGACCAGGAAACACAAGGAAGCTGAGATGACAAGCTTAGGATTTCTTCTAAGTCCTATTTCCTGATCCAATTCCACTTCAAAGTCCAATCTTACGCAATATTGCGCAATCGAAATACTCCAAAAAATTTCTCGTTCTGACTGACGTGGACCAACTAGGCAATACCAAAGGTAGCACTGTTCAAGATGGCGGCAATTAAAAATTAAGATTATAAATTTAGTGGGATTAATCAGAAGATTCTGATTATGTAATTAATAATTTTGAATGAATTAATTTAATGACTAATTTGCAGTGGGCCAAAAATTTTGGGTAGTGCAAACTAGTCAACTCTGAGCAGGGTAAACCCTTAATCAGAAGCTTTCAAATATTGATTAGAAAATTTCAATCTCGCGCGAGGCGAGAGCAATTAAGCTGATAAGAACAGATTCAACGTAATTATCACAATTCGAGAGCGTAATACGCTGCAGTGACCAAGAGGTTATCAAGACGTAATAAGAGGGTAATTTGGCATACAAATCGCCGGTAAGAGAATAAAACTAGACCTGCCTAGCCCCCTTATCCCGGAGTGACATTAACCATGAATTTTGACAACATGGAAAGACTGCACTTAGGATATCGCAGGACCCTCTATATCACGCCAAGAATCACCAGACAGGCGAACAACCCCGAACTTGGCAGATGTCGGTCCACACACTGGCTTACCAACAGAGCTCCCCAGCGCGAAGAAGGACATAGTCCGACAACAGTGGGGTTTCACTATCTGTCTTAGTGTTACTCGGACACTCTCCGGAACGCCGGTCCCACGACTGGGGCTTTTGTTCCAGGTAGTGCGATAGCTAGAAGACTCTGAGCTAACAGCGCATAAACCCCTCGTACAGAGCCAATCCCGAGAACCAAAATCCACCGAAGGGCGGCTAGGGCTCCCATCAATTGACCCAATGGGTTTATTAAGCTGATAAGAACAGAGTTCTGTACGTAATAATCATCAGCACATCGGTATAACCATAGAGATTAACCAAAACGGGCAATGACAGTTACGAATTTACTAATGTCGCATCAAAGTCAAAGTTTCCAATCAACAGTGAGAGGAGCATTCGACTAAGTAACTTAAACACTGTAACAATGGCATTGGGGCACACAAAGCACAAGTATGTGGGAAAGACAGTTTCACTTTAAGCTGAACACACAGAGAATACAGTTAATATACAATAAATGGTGATTATGGTGGAATAAACATGATGAGAATAAGAACTAATATTTACAAGTCCACGTTGGTGGTTTCCCCCACACATGGGGGGCATTCTGTGATGATTCACAGTTAGTTGGTGTGAGAGCGAGCTGAGAGGGCTGACTGATTGCAAGTTGTTCCATGTCCCGACACACTTCACTACCTTGAGATAGGTTTTGATCGGCAAGGGGTTGAGAAGCGGTGCTGGGTGTGGAGTCTTGCGTGTTCGTGATTTCCAGGCGCCGAACTTCTTCGCTAGCAACGGGGTTGGGGTGGATCACAGGTGCACCGGTGGAGTATTGCTGAGTTCCAGTCAAATGTTGGACATATATGTCCCTACTCCACCTGATGCAGTCGGACACACACAACTATCGAAGCGTGTTCAGGTAGGACTTGGTCGCAACCAGCTTCAGGAACGCATCGTTCTCAGGATCCCAAGCTCCAAGCGAACCGACTACAATTGGGATTATGCAAACCCTTGTAGCTCCTAATGATGCGAAGTGGTCGAGGAGACCGGAGTACTTCTCGATTTTTCTCTGCCTTGCATCATAGAAGGCGGTCCTTTTGTTCTCGAATGGGATCGTGACATCTATGATGTAGGTCGTACCATCCACTAGCGCGACCAAGTCAGGGCGAAGCTTGTTTGGGCCCATCGCCTGGTTCTCATGAAGAATGGTGCCTTTGAAGGCAACAGCAGTCTTCACTCTTGCGACGATTGCGTTGTGCCTAAGCTGCCAAGCAGCCGAGTATGATGGGCAATGGTTGACAACGTGGGGCAATGTCTCATCCCACTTGCCACATTTTCTACAAAGTCGCTGCTGTCGAGGTGTCCAGTGCTTGTATCCGTTAAGGGGAACGAGTCCAAGACGAGCTTTGTGGACAAACCTCCAGTCAGCGAACCTTGTAAACATTCCATTTGGGATGAAGTGGGAGCTGGCTGTGGACATAGCCACGCAGTCCATCACTTTTCCCTGAGAGGGGTGGCTGAGAAGTTGGGTAGATTGATCCACCTGGAATCTCTCATGGAACGCCTTCATGACTGCTCGGCGCTTGGTTGTCGTAATCGTCTCGTCACCGAAGGAGATAGTCGGGAGTCCGTCAACGAAGGACCACGTGACTTCCTGTCTGTGGGAGGCTTTTCGCGCGAGGGTCCAAGTGTTGGACAGCTGGTTTGTGGTCTCGGCGAACCTACCCTCCATGGAACCACTCAGGAAGCTCCCCAAATCTCCATCTGTCGGAGGACGACCTAGCCTGTGTCTCGCGGTACGTGTGAGCTGGCCTAGTGCATGGATCGACACCTCTTCATCCTTAGAAGTAAGGAGTTTGAAGGCGGAGTCGATCAGGTAGAAATCAGAGTCCTCAGCAGCCGAGGGAACACCGCAGCTACCAAGTTTCCTGTTACCATGCAGATAGCCTAGAGCCGCATTCTGTGGTAAAGACAGAATGCCTTTTATTTCCTTCCTTGCTGCGGAATCGACCTCACTCCAGCACTCTTTGCCAAGTTGGGCTGTTCGCATTGCAAAAGACAGTGTCGGATAGAAAAATGTCTTCAACGCGTCCAGCTTCTGCCAAGGCGAAAGGTGCGAGCAGGAGATTTTCTCCAAGATCTTCAGGGCATCGTTTGGAGTTGAAAACGACTGTTGCACAAAGAAGCCTACCGGCTTGCCCAGGTATTTGTACATTTCTCCGTCTGAGAGTATCGGGAGCTCGATCCCGTTCATCGTGAAACGAGAGGGGAGAGTCTGCACCGGGGCTTTCCCAGACAGGTGGAGTGTTGCACATTTCCCTGGGTTCGGTTGCAGGCATAAGTTGTGCAGTTCCTGCTCGGTGGTCCGGATCATGTCCTGAAGCTCTTCGGCCGAGTTGGCCAGCAGGACAAGATCGTCCGCAAAGGCAAGGATGGCTCTGTGCTCACGGTCTTCTTGTACCGACCACAGGACTCTGTCGATAGCAAGGTTGAATAAAATGCCGCTAAGTGGGCAACCCTGCTTGACCCCGCTTTTCAGCGAAATGGGGTCTGTTGGTCCTTCCTCCGTTAGCACTTGAGTCGTGGAGTCCTCGTAGATGTTGTCGACCAGCGTTATAAAGTCCTGGTCGACTCCGTTTCGCATCAAGGCCTCAACAATGACTTGCCTAGGTACCGACCCGAAGGCGTTGGACAGGTCGAGCCAAGCCAGAAATTTGTCACTGTTGAGCCTTCTCGCAGACTCTATGTGCTGGGAAACTAAAAAGTTGTGCTCCAGCACTCCGTCGAATGGTGTAAAGCCCTTTTGTGCTGGGGATAAGATCTCATGTATCCCACACCATTCACTGAGCCTCTTGGCCAGGCACTTCGTGAACAGTTTGTAAACTGTGTCAGAAAGTGCAATAGGCCGCCAATTTTCGAGCCTGCCAGTATCACCCTTCTTGTGGATCAAGACCGTGCTTGACTTCTTCCAACTGGTTGGTATGTCGGAAAGTTTCAAGCAGGCGTTGAACATCTTTGTCAAGATTTTGCAGTTGGGGTCAACTTCGCGCCAGTGTCGGTAGCTTATCATGTCCGGTCCAGGGGAAGAGTTCTCCGCGGACTGTAGACATGACACTACAAAGGCTTGCGAGAAGCCCTCCACAACTGCAGGTCTCACTGGGGGCTCGGGCAGGGGGGCTTCAGCTGGAGTGCTGGCAGTTTCCCATATCTCCTTGAAATAGGAGTGTACTTCCTCCTTGGGGAGTGTGCACCTGGTTCCCGATGGTTGGGTGATTGCTCTAATGCATTTTCGCCTATTCCATCGGTAGGCTCTCTGCAGCTTCTGGGGGTCTTGGGTGTCGAGCCCTTTCCTGGCAGAGCTGGCACCTTGCGCCACCGGCCTTTGCAGGTGAAAGTGATCTTGCACGGCTTGGGTGACACCCCCGACGATAGCTTCGAGGTGCATCTTCCTGTCCCCAAGGTCTTCGATGTCAAGTAGGGTGTCGAGGGGTTCTTCAAACGACACAAGGACCAAGGACTCCTTAATGTCGATTCTCTCCCTCCGAGCACAACCGATCTCCCCACCCTGCTCGATACTGGTTTGATCCTCGAGCGCTGGGGCTGCTAATGGCGTATCGCCTGGCTGTCCAGTGACCAGTGGGCCAAGTTTCTTGCGCCTTTTCAGCTGACGCTTCCTTGGCCCGTCTGGGACCTTGAGCTGAACAACCTTTCCTTGCAGCTCTTTTCGCCTGTGGGCCTTTCCATGGTTTAGGATACCATTCTTTGTTGTGGCGACAAAGTCGCAGTCAGTGCACGGCCAGCCCTTGTCTTGTGTCACCTCGTGCATGAGACCCCTCTCTCTGAGACATGGGTGGGAAGCGGGCTTGTCTCGTATCCTCAAGCGGCAAATCGAGCACCAGAACTCCACTAGGTTATGCGGGATCTTATGCATGGCCGTGAGATGTCGCTTCAAAGAGGTGTTAGTCGTGTACCACTGCGTCGTACGGAACGTGTGGCTACACTTACTCTTTGGGCACGCAAGCTCCCTTGGGATAGGAAAGGTATACCTAATGGTATTCCCAACCAATTCTACCCCAGGTACGACTTCCCTATCATCGCTGAGCTGGTAAACCACCTCGGCAGGGTCGTAGCTGGTTGTCGGGGAGACTGGTGTGGGTTCCGTGTCGTTCCTCTTGTGAATGGGGACCCCGTGGACTTGTAGCATGTGATAAGTCATCCCCTTCCGTGTGCGGGTTCTAGTTCCGCACTGCACACACGTTGTGACATCGCTGTTGTCTTCAGCGTGTGTGGGGGAGCTCACAGCGTTCGGGTCTGTTGCTTGAAGGGCAGTAGAGACAGATGGCCCAGACTGGGTAAAAACCCGTGTCCTTTGTATGTCCTTCGACGGTTTTGCCCGGAACTCACGTGTCCTTTGGCCAGGGAGATCTTTCTTGTGCCAACGCAAGTGTTTTGCCAGGCCCGCGCTAGAGGAGAATGACCTCTCGCAGAACCTGCAATTGTGACCAGGCGTCGGCTTGTCCTTGGTCACCCGTACTGTGGACGGTCCGTGTGTGATTGACGCGTCCGTGATGTTGGCTTTTTCTATTTTCACCACCTTGGTGTGCGTTATCCTGGTCGATGGGACCGACCGGCTCACATTGTGTCTCCTAGCAATGTGGCCAGCCAGAGTGATGGATTCAGGCAAGTAAATCCCGCACTCTGTGCACCATCGGCATTCCTTGCTCTCTTTTTGTGATTTACTACTCGGTCCCATGTTCTTAGTTGAAGAGGAGAAGTGGAAGCCCTTATCATGCTCTGATTTGGCTTCATGTGAAAGGAAGGTGATGCGGCACTTACTGCAGCGTGGCGTGTCGCCGGGTGCCTTCACCTCTTTCTCTTCCCTCTTCTGGGACCGCCTGTTCCTTAGAGCATTCCTCCGCCTGCGCGGTCTTTTTGCGGCAGGCGTGTCGGTGATGAGCAGTTGCTCCTCACTGCCCGAGTTCTTTGGGCTGACCTGGGGAATGCTTTGGACCACCTCGTCCAATACTCTCTCCTCCTCCATGTGGGTCTCCAGAGCTGCTCGAGAATAGAACCCCCGTTCACAGTTGCTGCATCGATGCAGGTTATGTTTAGTCTTTGCAGCGTACGTAGGTCTGCTGAACGGGGATACTCGAGGAGGACCCGTCATGGGGGTCTCGAACAGGTTGCCGATCTCTGACAATGCGGCGTGTTCCACAGTTGAGGCTGCGCCAGGTCCCTGCGGAGGGGATACCTCCAACTCCGTGTAGTCCTGGGAGCCAAGCAGCTGTTGCAGAATGTCCGTGTCGCATTGCGTTTCGGCATCTTGCGTGGGAGAGCGGATTAGAGGTGGTGTACAGGTGCCCACTTCAACAAACGTTGTGTTCGCTGTGGGCGTAGCATCTAGTGGCTTGTCGGGTAAGATGGCCTCCACGGGACTTTCCACGACGCCAGCAGCTTCGGTCCTCTTGCACTGTCCGTCGAAGACTGGGGTCGCGTTAGTCACGTGGCAGAGTGGGGAAAATGCCTCTGTCCAGTGGGCAGGCTCAGCAAATGGGAACTCGAGGAGCCTGTTACTCTCAACTGGGGTCGATTCTGACCTACCCAGGGAGTTCGCTGGCTCCTTTGCTTCCGTGGCAGAGTCCTGATCCAGTGTTGGATCCATATAGCCCTTGGCCATCTCACTGTCTATGCAGTATAGGGCCTGCTTTCGCCGAGCACTTGCTGGGTGCTGTGCTGTGTGCACTCTCAGCTCGCTCAATTGCTTGGTGCTGAAGGAGCAAAGCGCGCATCTCCTTTTGGCAGTTGCCTCATGTAGCCCAGCCACAACTGTTCTGGTTCGCAGGGCAACAGGGGAAGGAGAAGTCTGCTGAAGTTCACTCATAGTTGTGAGTTGTGTGTTGGAAACAGACACACGTTTAAAGTTATTATAGTCAGAGTAGTGACAATTGTACTCAGGTACAAACGGTATGACGCTAAAAGGGTGAGATAAAACACTTCACAGAGATAATGACCCGGGAGTCCCGCATGAACACACAAGTCGCATTCGGCTGCCCAACACATAATACAAACAGTGGGCAGCCAAAAACATGTAAATCAAAAGGTATAATAATCAAAATTGTCTACATACATGCACTCTGCTCACTAAGTATGCGCTGCTGATGCCAGATTTGTTCCCCTCCATGAACTCTACGCAGCAACCTACCCCCCACCCAACAGGAACCTGAAACAAATGCCTGTAATAGAAGGAAAACCAGGATTCCCATTGGATTTAAGCTAGAGGACAATGCAAAGGGGATAGGAAAGTTGTGTAGCACCTGTTTGGGCCACGAGTTAATACGTGAGGGAAGAACATAACAATAATATAAGAAATAGGCAAGCAGCAGCACGGAATATGAAATCATATCATACATACATAAATACAGTGACAGGGGCAGAGTGCACCCTCTCCTACGCAGCTGTGCTCGATCACATCAGTCTTAATTAGAATAGCGTGGCGGCCCAACGCGTAGCTCATTTTAGAAGTTATGAGCATCTGGTATGCACAGAATTAGGTTCCGGCATAAGTAAATAACGAAGTTAGTGGTGGTGTGCACGTAGTCCGGAACTAGGGGGATCGAGCGAGCCGAGTCCTACAGGTCTGCGAGGCTCGTGGGTCGAACTATTGGCATGCAGACCCCGGCCCGAGGGAGGGATATGCATCACACATGTGTGTGTGCTGATAATTTAGTGCATAAGCCCTCCCCCACTCTGGAAACATGTCTATCATGCAGGAGGGGGTCTGTACCAACAGAACGACACCAAAGATGACAGCAATCGACCCCATAGAACCAGAGATACGGCCGTTGCAAAACTATGGCTATTGAGTTAAGCAATATTCTGATATCAGATATGAATTATTAATTACTATTGAAATTATTAAATTCTAATTATTGGGGTAACTAATGGAGATATGGATTTGAAATTTACATGGCACATAGCCCGAGACCAGGGGGATCGAGCGAGCCAGGTCACGTAGGTTCGTGAGGCTCGTGGGTCGAGCTACTGGCAAGATATCGAACCACTGGGGAGAACTGCACCAATTTCTCTGGAAAGTCGTGGCCACGCCTTTATGCCCGCTGTGGGCAACCAATAAGGTGCCTTCCTCTCGGGTCGGCCCTTTATCGGGAGGCAGAAGATGTTAAATTGGCCCTTTTGTTGAATTTTCACCACCAACCAGATATTTTAGTGTCGAAGCCCTCCCCCTCTCTAGCAAATTGCATAGCACGATAGAGGTGGTCCGTACCAGTCGAACGACACCAAAGATGACAGCGATCCGCGCCATATCATGGTACATCGGGCATCATTGAGAATTGGATTGTTGATCTTGCTTGGTACGGTCGCGTCATCTATACGCTCTGTGCCACTTTTTCTGCGATTACTGCTCAGGTCCAGATTTAGTTTATTAGGCGTGCCTAATAGCTCTTTTAAGAGCTGAAAGGATAGGGCGTCAACTAACTGTGACCTTGCTGTATTTTTACAGCCTCCTATTCTGATTATATTTGAAAAACCTCCTATCGAACCGGAAATGACCTCTGACTACCCCCACGGACATGGACTACGTACAAAATGCCTCTCTACCCTCCTCCAGAGCCTCCACACCCTTGATGACTAACTGCGAACGGCTGCAACAAGTGCACGTCGAACTCAGAAAATTCTCAATTCTGGCCGGAAATGTAACCCACTCAATTAGTGCTGTCATACCATATGCAAGTGAAGACGACCCGGAGCTGGCTGATCTTTACGAACGACAAGCCTACCTGGACGCAAAAGTAAAACAGGTGGAACGTGAGTATGGCTCTCTTTTCTGTGACAATCCTGGATGTCAGACCCATCACACCCCTCCTAATTCTCCCTCCAAAACCAATACTGAAGATTTCCCCGAATTACCCAAAATAACCAGTACCAAAAGGAAGGAAAGCGCAGATGGTTTCATCTCGCCCACCTCTAAACAAACCTTCAAAAGGGTACAACTAGATCTTTCTAATTTTAAAGTAAACATAGAAAATAAATATCAAGGATTAAAAGTTAACGAAACGGAAAAGGACATAGCAGGAACCTCACAACACCCTATGCTACCAAAATCACCCACCCGTCACACCCCCCCTCAAAACACAACCACCAATAATGTCAATACAACAAGTACCCTCCCTCCACCGGTCTTTCTTAAACTAGAACCTAACTTCATAGAACAGCTAAAAACACTAACAGGAATTATCCCTACACTCCGTAGCAGAAAGACCGGAGAACTAATAAGGCTATACACAAATAATTATGAAGACTACAGACTCCTTAACAGTACTGTCGAAAAACTTAAATATCAATTTTTTTCAATTTAACCAAAACACGAAAGACCAATTAAGATAGTGATAAAAGGACTCCCCACCGACACAGAAACTCAAGTAATAAAAGAAAACCTCATTGAGTGAGTGAGTGAGTGAGTGTTGGGGTTTTTGGCGCAAGAGCCATCTGTGGCTAAACTGCGCCAAACAATCGTAAAAATATCCAAGAAAAACAATTTGATTCAAAAGGTAAAAGTTTGTTTAAAAAGGTAAAAGCTCTAGTTTATAAAAAAGTCATTTTCTAAAAATTCAAAAAGTAATAAAGGTTGGTGGGGAAATCCCCACCAAGTTTAATAAAGTATTATTGATAAAAGTTTTTTAAATCTTGTCATGTCGGAACTAGAACACCCTTGTAATATGTATTCCCCCCTACTACAACAAAATCAGAATTCGTTTCAAACTCATCTTCCTCCACGTCGTACGTAATCATGTCTTCGTCATCAGTTGTGTATTCAGTCGGTGCTGATTTTCTTGGCTTGTGTGGAGCCATTTTTATTTCTATTTTAGGTTTTGAAAGGTTTTTGGGAGGACGCTTTCTTGTACGATATTTTGAAGCCTGGGGTGCTGTAGTTGTAGATGGTAAGCTATTGGTTGTGCAGGTTTTAGGTTCAGATACAGTAGGGTTTGTCACAGTGGACAAGACTGTAAACATATTGCATGTAGAAGGGGTAGTGTTTGGTGGGATGAAGGTAATGCAACAGAATGCAGAAGACTATTGGACGTGGAGGGAGCAGTAGTAAACATAGGAATAGGTGGCTGAGAATCTGATGAGGATGTAATAGTAACAAAAGATGTGGATGGTACGAGTTGTACCTGAGTTAATGTAGATGTTTTGGTAACTGCAGGGAATGAGGTAGATATAGTTGGCTTCGGAACGGATTTTATTGGTTTTAGCAATTTTAATGGTGGGCAAACTATTTTGGTAATATTTTCATCTGTTTGTGAGGAATTGTTAACAATTATTGTTTTAGCAGCCTGAGCGTAGGTTTGAGATGGTTGTGGGGCTATTAATTTTCGGGCTTCTGGGTAAGATATGTTATTATTTGTTTTGATTTCCTGAATTTGTTTTTCGGTTTTCCACTTAGGGCAGAATTTGGAATCAGCTGTATGGGGTTGAGAGCAATGAATACATTTAGGCTCTAGAGAGCAATCTGTAGAGGAATGCCCTACAGATGCACACCTAGAGCACGTTAGTTGGCCGCGGCAGGAAGTTTGTGAATGTCCGAACCTCTGACACTTGAAGCAGCGCAGAGGATTCGGAATATATGGACGGATTTTACAATTCAAATAACCAGCTTTAATAGTTTTGGGTAGAGAGGGGCTGCTGAAAGTTAAAATTATATGTTTTGTAGGGATAATTTTAGCATCTTTTTTAATAGTAATTCTCCTGATCTGAATCACACCCTGATCAGAAAATCCTTCAAGGATTTCTGCATCAGGAGTGTTCAACAAGTCAGGTTCAGAAATGACACCGCGAGAAGTATTTAGAGATTTGTGAGGACTTATTCTGATGGTAGAGTCGAGAAAAGATTTGGCAAGTAAAAATGACTTCGTTTGTAAAGCAGAACATGTTTCAATTAATAAATCACCGGATCGCAAACGTTTCACTGATTTAGGTTCGCCACCTATTCCAATAAGTGCCTTATGAATGGCAAATGGTGACTTTTTAGACATTTCATCGTTTTCCAAGGATATTATTAAAAATCTTACTTGTTTAGCAACTTGATCGACGTTAAGAGTGGGTAAATTAAGGCCTTTACCCTGGCACATCAGCATTGGATCCATAAAAGAAAACTGAAATTCATCCTGGCGTGCCTCCACCCACCACGGAGTCCAACAATGGAGGCAGTGTGCCGGTCATCTGGCAAATGCCAGGCACGGCGCTTACCTGGAGTACACCCAGAATATATAGTGCTACAGCATCAGGGCGAGGATCCAACGGGTAAACCCGCCACCCCTTATCTGCAGCACTAACCCTACAGCAATGTCTCCGAAGAGACTCATCACCAGCCGATTGACAGGAGCGGGCTCACTCCTGCCACCCGTCTACAGCGAAGCGTGGGCCAAAGGGTACGCAAAAGGTATCCCCAGGACACCATTTTCCTCCTTACGGGACGCCGCACACGGCAAACGTGCGGGTCGGATAACCAACAGTATTAGTCAAAAAATAAGTAATAATACGATTATTGAAATCAAAAGTCGAACAAATTAAAAATTAAATTTAACTAATTAAACTCAATCAAAATGAATACAAAAATATGTTATTAATAACGAATAAGGATATATCTAATAGAAAAAATGAATACTTGTACACTGTACATTTCGAAAAAAATTGGTCTGTATTCTAGACGGGAAATGAATGAAAGAATTATATGACAAGAAAGAGGGTCGAAAATAGAGAAAGACCACTAGGGTACCCCGGGGTTGTGAATCCCGTGTTTACCAAAGGCAGTAAACCCCTTGGGTAAAGGAAAAGATCACTAGGGCACCTCGGGATTGTGACACCCGTACTCACCTAAAGAAGGTGAGCCCCCTGAGGGCAAAACCTCATTGAACAAGGATTCACAATAGAAAAAGTAACTCAATTAATACGTAGAATAACAAAACAAACACTCCCCTTTTTCCTCATAACACTGCCTCGTAATATCCACAATCTTAAAATTTTCCACCTCACACAACTTTGCTATCTAACGGTAAGAGTTGAAGGGTACGATGGCAAAGGGGTAACCCAATGCTATTCGTGTAACACTTTTCACCACACTGCCGAAAATTGTCACCTCACTCCCCGATGCCTAAAATGCGGCGAACCACATCAAACGCGAGAGTGCGCCATCAAACGCGTTGAAAATACATACTGCATCAACTGCCATATGTACGGACATATGGCAAATTATTCTAAATGCCCCCTATTCCCTAAGCCACGCAAAGGCACTAACACCTCAACTAATAACTATTCTGCCCCCTCAGGGGGCTCACCTTCTTTAGGTGAGTACGGGTGTCACAATCCCGAGGTACCCTAGTGATCTTTTCCTTTTCCCAAGGGGTTTACTGTCTTTGGTAAACTCGGGTGTCACGAACCCGGAGTACCCTAGTGATCCTTCTCTATTTTCGACCCTCTTGTCATTCAATTTTCCCTTTTCTTCTTTTCCCGTCTAGACTACAGACAATTTTTCGAAATTTACGTATACAAAATTATCGATTCTTTTTTTTATTAGATTACTCATAATATTCATTATTAATACTATATTTTTCGTTTTGTATTGCGATCAATTCGTTTAATATTTTTTGATGATTTATTTTGATGTTCGCATTATTTCTTTGTTTTCTTACTAACAACGTTGGTTTTCCGACCCGCATGTTTGCCGTGTGCGGCGTCCCGTAAGGAGGAAAATGGTGTCCTGGGGATACCTTTTGCGTTCCCTTTGGCCCACGCTTCGCTGTAGACGGGTGGCAGGAGTGAGCCCGCTCCTGTCAATCGGCTGGTGATAAGTCTTTTCGGAGACATTGCTGTAGGGTTAGTGCTGCAGATAAGGGGTGGCGGGTTTACCCGTTGGATCCTCGCCCTGATGCTGTAGCACTATATTCTGGGTGTACTCCAGGTAAGCGCCGTGCCTGGTTTTTGCCAGATGACCGGCACACTGCCTCCCTTGTTGGACTCCGGGGTGGGTGGAGCCACGCCAGGATGAATACCATCTCTCTGTCATGGATCCTGAAATTTTGTGCCCGGGTAAAGGCCTCGTTTTACCCAACCTTAACCTTGATCAAGTTGCTAAACAAGTAAGATTTTTGTTAATATCCTTGGAAAACAATGAAATGTCCAAAAAGTCACCATTTGCTATTCATAAGGCACTAATAGGAATAGGTGGCGAACCTAAATTTGTAAAACGATTACAATCCGGTGATTTATTAATTGAAACATGTTCTGCTTTACAAACGAAGTCTTTTTTTACTTGCCAAATCTTTTCTTGACTCTACCGTAAGAATAAGTCCTCATAAATCTCTAAATACTTCTCGTGGTGTCATTTCTGAACCTGACTTGTTGAACACTCCTGATACAGAAATCCTTGAGGGATTTTCTGATCAGGGCGTGATTCAGGTCAGGAGAATTACAATAAAAAAAAATGCTACAATTATCCCTATGAGGATCCCTACAATCCTTCATGAGGGAAGAGCGTCCTGGTTGGTTGAGAGGGATGGAGGTGGGAGTGGCTTGGCAGGTTGAATTTGGCAGGGAGCGTTTCTGAACTGTCATGATGACGAGGGCCTCGTCTGTGAGTGATTTATGGGGATCGGTGAGCTAGCTCTCTATCTGCTATCCTGGTGTCAGTACGGAAATGGGATATTGCTAGTTAAGAATTAAAATATTGGAATGGTTGCCTGTGTGGATGCGCAGGAAAATAAAAAGTAAAGGGGAGTAGAACTATGAATAGGTAAAAAAGGGGGAGAAAACTAAGAATAATGAGGGTCATTCTCCAAAGGGGAATGACTCTGAATTAAATTTATGGTGGGTTGTAGGAGTCCAGAAGAATTCTTCTGGGCCTTTTGCTGTTAATTTTAGGATCATATTTTTCAAGGTGAATCATATTATAGTTATTGGTATCAGGGAGGTTTTCCAAAAATTTTTTGGCTGAGTTTTGAATATGCGATTTGAAGGTTGGGATTTTAAGTACTTTATAAATATTTTTGTTTCTGGTATAGCTGCAGGTTTTAGTTATATTACGAATGATAGAATTTCTGGCTGTATCGAGCATTTTTATGCGATAGTTAGCTGCGTAACCCCACACAGGACAACCGTAGGAAAGGATGGGCCGCAAAACAGCAGTGTAGAGAAGTACTTTATTGTATAAGTTCATTTTCGAGTTCCGGCAAATAAGGTGGTAAATTGAGCGTAAAGCATTCCGGAACTTATCACGCGCATGTAAAATGGGTTGTCTCCATGTTAAATTTTTCTCTAGGATTAGTCCTAGGTATTTTGTACTCTGAGACCAGTGTAGTGGTGTGGTATATAGGGTAGGAGGTATGCAGGCTTTTCTTCTCCTGGTGAAAAGGACTGCAACTGTTTTGTCAACGTTAATTTTGATTTTCCATGTATTAAAATATTGTTCTAGTAAGTGAAGGTGAGCGTTAAGTGCTTTCGTGATGGTGTCGTGATTTTTGTAGGTAGCTGAGATAGAGGTGTCAACCGCATATATGTTAGTAATAGTTTGAGGGTGTGTTGGGATATCATTAATGTATATGTTAAATAGAATGGGACCAAGGGGGCTTCCTTGTGGAACGCCATATTTAATATAGAAAATGGAGGAAAGGGTATCATTTACTTTAACTTTGTAAGATTTATTGACAAGATAGGAGTTAATAAGATGAATTAAAGCAGGGGGGAAATTATTAGTAATAAGTTTGTAGATGAGTCCACTGACCCAGACCCTGTCAAAGGCTTTCTGGATATCAAGGAAGACAGCCCCAGTGGACCTGCCTCTCTGAAATCCAGAAGAGATCTTTTCAGTTAATCTGAGCAGTGGGTGATTGGTGGAGAGGTGCCTGGTGAACCCATATTGATTAGGATTAATGTAGTTGGTGTTGTCAGTGAATGTGATTAGTCTATTAAGGATAATGTGTTCTGTAATTTTACTAAGAATACCAAGGAGAGAAATCGGACGATAGCTGTCTGGAGAGTCACTTTTTTTGTTAGGTTTTTTAATTGGGAATACTATTGCGGTTTTCCAGTTATTAGGGAAGTGTCTGAGAATTAAAATTTTATTGATTAAGCAGGTAAGTAAGAGAATAATTTTGAGGGGGAAGTGCTTAACCATTTTATTTGAAATATTGTCTTTACCTGGGGCTTTGTTTATAGAGAGCTTTTTAATGTATGTAGTGATTTCATCTGGATTAGTGGGGGTGATGGGGGGTGAGATGAAGTTTTCAAGTTTGTTTGTGATCCTATTATCAATAGGGTATTCACCATCAGGCCTTTTATTTTCGGAGAAATTATCTTTTAGAGTGGTTGCAAGGAGGTTAGCTTTCTGTTCATCGCTGTTAGCAATGCCAGAAGAGCTAGTGAGAGTAGGAATGTTTGTACGTTTTTTGCGGAAGAATTTTTGTGTCTGCCAGAGGCTATTGTCTGTTGTGTTGAGAGCTTTTAGTTTATTGTTCCGTGATTCATGTGAGTGTTGTTTGAGTGCTTTTTTGAGTTGTGCTTGTAATCTATTATAGTTGGTTTTGTGATTAGGGTTTAATGTCTTGTTGTACATTCTTTTGGCTTTATTTTTCTGGTATATTAAGTCTTGGATGTGTTTGGGAGTGGAGAAGTGCTTCTTGGTTTCTATTGGCTTAGAGGCTTGACGGTGGGCGGAGCGCACGGCGGTAGAAATGAGAGAAATTTTAGATTAGAGCTCGTTTGGGTTTCGAATGCCTTTGAATTCTGACAAACGAATGGAGTTTTTTAAGTTTTTACGGTAGTTAGATCAACAGGTGGTAACTGCTCTAGAGTTATCGCTATGAATAGGGGAGGAGGGAGTAAAATTAAGAAAAACCGGGTTTTGATCTGAGGAAAGTTCAGGGATGGAGTCTATTGTATATGGATAGTTAAAATTATTAATGACTGCTATGTCGAGAGTACGAAGAAAGAAGAAGATTTCGTGGAGTAAGGTCGCGTCTTTTTTACGCTCCTTACCTTTGATTGATTATAACTTTTTTGAATTCGTTCCTATAGCTCTTTTCAGAGCTGAAAGGATAGGACGGACACTGTTATTGATCAAGCGCCGCATCTATTACGATTTCTCCTTTATAACCTGACCACTTCGGAAAACGACTCGGAAATGAACTTCGACCAGATCCAGGATATGGAATGCTCTAAGATCTCTCTCCCACCATCAAGACCCCACTCACCTGATGTCTCCACACCGTGCGAGAATCTCCAAAGGGTCGAAAAACTAATAAGGAAATACGCCCTACTAGCCCAGGGGGCTGAACAATCCCTCAAACTAGTTTCTCCTTATGAGGATGGAGAAGATCCAGAAATAGCGGAAATATTCACAAGGCTACTTTACTACCAGGAACAGAGGAAACATGCAGAATGTGAGTATGGAACTCTTACTCCATGTAACTCTCCAGGATGCAAAGTGCACGGCACTCCCCCTCCCACCCCTAATGCTCAAATTGATTTAAACGCCGAATTCCCGGAACTAAGTAAAACGCTATCAACCAAAAGGAAGGAGAGTGATGACGGTTTCGTCTCACCTCCCAACAGAAAAGCTAATAAAAAACCAAACCTAATCCTAAGTAGCAACTTCAGTGTAGAAACTGAAAATAAATTTAAAAAACTATCTATTCAGGAAGTAGCAGCATCTACCAGCACACAACGCGAACTTCAGTCTAATAATAACCCTGCGCCCACCAACACAAACCCTAAACCCACACTCCCACCACCCGTCATGTTAAAAGGAACCACCGAACTCAGGAATCATATTAAAACTATTAATCAAGCCTTCCCTTCACTTCGCAATAAACTCGCAGGAGAGTATGTAAAGCTATACACGGACAACATCACAATGCATGCCAACCTAATTAATTTTCTAGAAAGTAGTAATATCCCATTTTACGTAATAACCCCTAAGGACAAAAGACCGATCAAGGTAGTAATTAAAGGAATACCCAAGGAATCCAAAGTTGAAGACGTAATTACGGACCTCACAGACCTAGGATTTCCCGACGCTAAAGTCTCCCAACTAATAGGCAGAATCACTAAAGATAAACTCCCCATTTTTATGGTCACCCTCCCCAGAAACATTACTAATGCTAAAATTTTTGAAATAAAAACACTCGGCTACCTCTCTATCAGAGTAGAAGGATACGATGGTAAGGGAGTAACTCAGTGTTACTCCTGTAACCTTTTCAATCATACTGCAGAAAACTACCATTTAACCCCTCGTTGCCTTAAATGCGGACAATCGCATCAAACTAAAGATTGTTCTATACAAAGGGTCGAAAATACCTTTTGTATAAATTGTCAAACCTACGGACATATGGCAAACTACGCCAAATGCCCCAAATTCCCTAAGCCTCGTAAAGGCAAAAATGTTAAAAATAATTACTCAAATGTAGTCGACAGTATCATCAGGCCTAATGTCTCATTCTCCCAAGCTCTAAACACAAATAACAATAATACTACTACTACCAAAATTCCACAACAGATGGCGCCACAACAAGCTGGTATTCCTGCTACTTCCCGCATTATTCAAGCCAATCGAAGCGTTAAAGTCGCCCAACCCACATTAAATCCAAAACTAATGGAAAACCCCCTTCAATACGCAATAGTACAGACACTTCAACAAACTATGCAAACCCTAGCTATCCTTACCCAGCGAATTGCTGCATTTAACTTTTAATGTCCCCCCACCCCAACCTAAAAAAACAAATAATAAAAAGGAGCTATACGCCCTACTTGAGGCAATCCTCAACAGTAATGATAATGAATAGTCGCAATATGATTGGCTTGAATTTATGCTCTTGGAACGCGAACGGCATTCTTAATAAAATTTCTGAATTTAAAATTTTCGTAGAGAAGTACTCCCCCGATATCATACTTTTGCAAGAGACACATCTGAGACCGACACACACTATTAATGTTCCTAACTACGCCTGCTACAGAAATGATTTCATAGATGACAGACGTACAAGAGGCGGCACATTAATTTTAATTAAGAAAAATATTTCACATTACAACATACCCACACCCACGCTTCAACACATAGAAGCGACTGTAGTCATCATCACCCCACTTAACTTGAATCCAATTTCTATAATCTCAATTTACGTCCCACCTACATCAGATGAAAGGCTCTTCACTCTGGATTTAGAACACCTACTTCAGACCAACAGTAATTGTGTGATCTTTGGCGATTTTAACGCCACACACAATATGTGGAATTGCCCAAATAACTCTATTCGAGGTTCCCAACTTAAGAACTTCTCCGAACTCCTCGATCTTACTATTGCATACCCAAACGAGCCTACAAGATTCGGCTACAACTCTGCTAACACACTCGATTTCGCTCTTATTAATAATTTTCATTTCCCCTTCACTATTAATTCGTTAGCAGAGCTTTCTTCAGACCATAACCCGGTATTCTTAAATTTCACTATACTAACACCTATACACAAAGACAACGCTAGGGCAGTTACCACCTGTTGGTCTAATTTCAAAAATAATCTCAATAAGTACATTAATACACAAGATTTTAAAGGCATCATTAATCCAAATATACTAGAAAAGAAAATCGATCTACTGACCGCCTCTGTACGCTCCGCCCACCAACACGCCTCCCAACCAATCAGAAGCCCCAAGCATACCTACACTCCAAATTACATCAGAGAACTCATCAGTAACAAAAACAGAGCCAAAAAACTATTTAATAGCACACTAAATCCAGCTCACAAGAGTACATACAACAGACTACAGGCACAAGTCAAAAAAGAGCTTAAAAAACATTCACAACAATCCTGGAATAATAAACTAGAATCACTCAACACTCGCGATAATAGTGTCAAAAATTTTTTAGGAAAAAACGTTCTAACATCCCTTCGCTCTCAAGTCCTTCTGGAGTTGCAAACAGTGATGACCAGAAGGCAAACATTCTGGCTTCAACTCTTAAAAATAATTTTATTGAAAATAATAGACCTGGTAATCAAAATCACCCAATCGATCAGGATATTACTATCACTTTAGAAAACTTTTTCTCTCACCCACCCCCCACTCCCATCACGCCTACCAACCCGGATGAAATCCTTGAATATATCAATAAATTACCTAAAAACAAAGCACCAGGCAAGGATAATATCACAAATAAAATGATAAAAAATTTCCCCACTAAAGCAATTCTTATATTAACTTATCTAATCAATAAAATTCTCACCCTTAGGCATTTTCCAAACAACTGGAAAACTGCAGTCGTATTCCCTATTCTAAAACCTAATAAAAATTCCCATAGCCCAGATAATTATCGTCCAATTTCGCTGTTAAGCATTCTAAGTAAGGCGACTGAATATGTAATATTAAACAGGATCAAAATTTTTACATATGAAAATAATTTTATTAACCCAAACCAATATGGCTTCACCAGAAACCTTTCTACTTACCATCCACTGCTCGGACTAACTGAAAAAATCACTGCTGGGTTCCAGAGAGGCAGATCCACTGGAGCTGTCTTCCTGGATATCCAAAAGGCTTTTGACAGGGTCTGGGTCAGTGGACTCATTTTCAAACTCATAATTAATAATTTTCCCCCGGCTCTCATTCACCTTATTAATTCTTACCTAGTAAATAGATCATTCCAAGTTCGCGTTAATGACTCACTATCCAGTACTTTTAATATTAAATTTGGGGTCCCACAAGGGTCCCCTTCTTTTTAACATCTATATCAACGATATTCCTACTCACCCTCAAACCAGTACTAACATTTACGCAGATGACACTGCCATCCTTGCCACATACAAAAATCACGATACTATCACACTGGCACTTAACAAACACCTATGTCTACTTGAAAAATACTTTGATACATGGAAAATTAAAATTAACGTCGATAAAACTGTAGCAGTATTCTTCACCAGGAGAAGAACCACATCTACACCACCTACCTTTTATTCCACACAACTACAATGGTCTCAGAACACTAAATACCTTGGACTCATCCTCGATAATAAACTTACCTGGAAACAACATATTATACATGCGCGGGATAAATTCCGGAAAGCTCTTAGAGCCATTTACCCCTTAATTGGCCGGAATACTGAAATGCAACTTTATAACAATCTCTACACTGCCGTTCTTCGTCCCATTTTAACTTATGCCTGTCCTGTATGGGGATATGCTCCTAATTCTACTATTAAAATACTTGAAGGCTCTCAAAATGCATTAATTCGTAATATCACTAAAGTAACTCGTTATACGAGAAACAAAGACATTTATAAGCAATAGATATCTTACCTTTCAAAACTACATCCAGAACTTGCAAAAAAATTTTATGACAACCTTCACAATGCAATAATATTAATAGCAAAATCTCAATAATTACTATCCAGAGCCTAATATTAAAAGACCCAGGAGAATACACCTGGATTCTTATAATCCACCCTAGCAATCAGCATAGTCACTCACCTGTGGTGTGTGACCAAAGCTAAATTTTTTATTCTTCCTAAATATTTATTTTCGTTAGTTTATTTCCTACCTGCATTTCCTATACAGGCTAGCTTTTTTCTAGACCCCACCCAATTTCCTTTATTTT